>QAXH01002101.1:1267-24387 GCA_004335635.1 Chloromonas sp. AAM2 | reverse complement strand
CTTGCCCTCAGGCTGGTTCTTGCCTTTGAACAGTCTTGCCCTCAGGCTGGTTCTTGCCTTTGAACAGTCTTGCCCTCAGGCTGGTTCATGCCTTTGCACATTCTTGCCCTCAGGCTGATTCATGCCTTTGGATATTCTTGCCCTCAGTTTGCTGTCATGCTCTGAGTAAAGGGGATGTTGGCAGGTGGCTGAGCTTGCTGACTGATGAAGACGGCTTCAACAGACGTTGTAGCACTCACACAGCTCGCAGCCAAGCGTTTAAGGCTGTGCTTTGTGCAGTCCAGTATACGCTGTAGACATTTGGCCAATACGTGTGTCCTGCTCATTGAGTTGTGACTGGCACTACATTCTCGCTGATTCTTCAATGTTCAGGCTGAACAGTGTGTCGTTCTCAATTCATGCACGGATTGATGGCATTACTTTGTGCTTGGGACTGCATGCAAGCTAGTATCATGTACTGCAGGAGCCTGTGGCCTACTGGACGCCTGTTCCAACCGTGTTGCAACCATTTCTTGCGTGCGTCCTCGCTAGCATGAGTGAATTCCTTAGCAAGCAGTGTCGCCTACACAGTTAGAATAAAAACTACATTGAGCAGACAAATGATGGTGTGCCATTCATGCATAGCCCAAAAGAAACTGACTTTGCACGGTTTGTCTGGCCGCGTCTGTGATGGCTGTCTGGTTCTGCCAGTTGCTAGGCACGCTTGGATGTGGCAACATTTTCGCCTGCCTTGCCCTGTGCTGCGCTCCGTGTTGAGCGATGCTTTCAACCGCAAAGCCATTTGTTGGTTACGGCTTGTGCCATTCTCCAAATCTTACAATCAGGTTACAACTTGCTTGCTGTCATGCTTGTTCCAACTTTCAATTGCACACCTATCCCGGTGTAATGCACAGACTGTGATGGATGTTGGCTGGTTGTGGCCTGTTGTGGCATGGACCTCGCTTGTAGGCGGCACAGGTCCTAAGGCCAGGCCACACACTCCCAGGAATTGTCACAGAACTGGCAAACTTCTTTTTTTTCCACAGCAAGCTTACATGCCGCCCTGTGCTGCAGCGGTTGTAGCCAATATCTGCAAGTGACGCATATGAAACATGTGATCCGTTTGATGTACGCTGGGCACAGTCACACGCATGGCGTGTGTCAACGCATGGCATTGTAACGCTGGCCCTGGACAACGTGCATGGATTGGGATCGGGGTTGGTGCATGGGTTGTGCATGTTTTTCTCGTTGCTGTATAGCAGTTTGCGACAAAGCGTGATTCAGTGGACAGTGTCAATAAAAAGTATGCTGATTGTATGTACAGGTGCGCTGACGATACACTGCAGCTGTGAATCGCTGCTTTTGGCGAGAGTTTCCCAGTAATGTCCTTGTATTTTTATTGAATATGCTTATTATATTTCTTGGAAGCCCATTCAAACAACCTGATATGCATGCCGAATGAGCATGGTGTTGCAGGGTTCGCAGGGTGTGTTTTATGCCTGGCGTTTTTTCTCCACATCATGAGAATCTGCCATGGCCACACCAGACCGACTGTGGTGCTGACTTTGTGAAACTTGTGTGCCCCACCTCCGATGCAACACGATTAACCTTTTGGCTCTTTGCATTTTCACTGAGTATAATCGCTGGCCTTATACAGTATTGGTGGTGGCCACTGCTCTAGGTGCTATTCTGACTGTAAACCTCGCTAGAGCCAAAAGGGCCTGAGACAACGTCACCAATTACATGTTGTTGTTTGACACGTACCATTGTTGAAAAGTGGGCCCTAGGGGCTGGAGCTGGAGCTGTGGGAGTTAGGAGTAACAAGGGGTGGATGGCGGAGTGGTCCATCGCAAGTGACAGGCATGACTGCCGCTCCGCATTGCTGATTAGTTTCTATGTAATCGTAATGGATGGAGCTGTTTGTCAATCGCCTGGAACCGAAGGCCAGCATGACAAGTGCAAGGCAACCAAGGCGCTGCGACACAAGATCAAGCAACTGGAGAAAGGGATATGGCACATTCTCACATTGGTCCCTGATGTGATGCCCACAGACTGTGACGTTGGTTGAGGGTGCACAGTCACAAGTCCGGACAGTTGTCCATTTGAAATTCGTTTGCCAGTCGGATGACGGTTGGAGATCAAGTCGAGCACAGTCAGCGCTTCACCGTTGCTGAAAGCAGTAATCGTTGTTATGTGTGGGCCTGTGTATGATATTCCATCTTCGGCGCGCATCGGAATAGGCCGTCAACCGGCTGCAGAACCTGGCCACCATATGGTGATCTGAACGGTCTGCAGCGGGTAAGCATACTGCTGGTATGGCTTTGTCGCACGCATCTGTTCATTGCAGTTGCATGGCTCCATGTACTTCAGATCCTTTTGCATGCTGGCCCGCAGCTCTTGGTTGGTTATGGTGTCACCATGGATCGCATGGCTCCATGTGCTTCAGCAACTAAACTTGCGCTTTTGCTTTGCACACAGGACTGCAACGCCTAAAACTCAACCACCACCTGCACTAACCAGCAGCTCAGCATCAGCCCCCGCCTCCCCACACAACCACCACCACGCAGCTGAAGCACATGGATTTCGAAACCAGCAGCAACCATGATCAGCATACAGAGCACGCTCTACAGCATCAGTTTGATAAGCAGCACGAGTTGGTTGCTGACTTGTGCAACGTTGGCCGCTACGCAGAGGCTGAGCCTTTAATACGGCAACTTGTTCAGCTCCAGCGGCGTTCACTCGGCCCAGAACATCCTGAAACCATGAAGAGCGTGCATGCACTCGGGGTGGCGTGTATGGGAATGAACAGGTTCACTGAGGCTGTCACAGGGCTTCAGGACGTGCTGCAGCTGAGGCAGCGTGTGCTTGGCCATGAGCACCCGGACACACTGGCAACTGTCAGCGTTCTGGGTGAAGTCATGCAGCACCTGGGCCGGCATGAAGAGGCCAAGCCCATGCTAACCAGGCTGCACACCATCAACAAGTGCGTGCTTGGCAATACACATGTGGATACTTTGACATGCCAGGTTGCATTGGCGCTTTGCCTTTCTGACAGGGGCAACGAATCTGAAGCCGAGGAGCTTTTGCGCAATGCTTTGGAGACAGCTCAGACGCATCTGGGGCTGGAGCACCACTGCACTTTGTTCGCAGCCAGTCGCTTGGTTGCATTTCTCTTGTGTGCGGGAAGGCATGCAGAGGCAGAGCCCATGTACCAAACTGAAGTTGACATCTTCCGGCGACTGTATGGTGAGGACCATCCGGACACCGTTAGCCTTATCGCAGCACATGCTGCCTGCCTTGCAAGGATGGGCAGGCACTCAGAGGCAGAGCCCATGCTCCGCAGGGAAGTGAAGCTTTGCCGGCACGTGCTTGGAGAAAAGGATGCCCTAACCGTCCATTGCATGGAAGATCATGCCAGGTGTCTCTCTGCCCTCGGCAGGCATGCGGAGGCTGAGATCATGCACAGGCTCGCCATGCAGACAGTGAGCAGGCAAGACGCACTTCTGCACGCTTTGCGCTGTGCCGCATGTCACAATTCAAGCGTGGAAAGTGCTCAACAGTTTATGAGGGAGCTTGCCAGCGCCCTGCAGCAACCACTGGGCAAAAGCCAACCCACCACCACTGAGTGAATGCAGTGGTTGGCCACACGCATCTAGTCCGACCAGAGAAAGAGTTGGCCATATGCCTAGAGCCCAAGGTCAACCAGGGCAACCGGGAAACAGCAAGGAAGTTCAATTAAGAAGCTGTAAATCAAGCACCTGCAAAACAAGGGGCCAACATCAGCTAGTGCTAGGAATGCATACTCACCAACAGTGTGTTTCTCTTGTGTTTAGCGTGCTCTTGCGTTTAATGCTCCGAGGGGCAGCAGTGCATCACTTTGTCACTCTCACTCTGCATGGGCATAAAGGCCAAGTGTGCCAGGTTGCATGATATTCCAAGCTGTTGGATGCTTGGCAAAGCACCTCCTGCCATGCCGCATCATCGTTCAGACAGGCCCTGTCTTGGGCCACACTGCTGCGTGTTGAGTCATATCTGAACAGTGCCACTCACGTGCTGAACTCTGTTGTTGCTAGTCCCTCTGTCGTGGCTTGCTTATCCTTACACTTGCTGTTATTAGTTGCTTTTCCTGTTGCTCCCTGCTATGCATGACCCTTGGCCACATTTGATATCCCTAGATTTGACAGACAGGTCCATTGGTGCAGAAATCACTCCGTTCCAGACAAGGCCGTGTCCTTGGGCGTCTGGTTCTCTAATAGCCTTGCTACCTGTTCGCTCATGACTAGCTTGGTCTCCTGAGCTGTTTTGGCTTGCTCTCTTTGGCCTTTGGCACCTGTCTGTTGCAGCTATGTTGAACTGTCACGCCTGTCTTAATTGTCGTAGTTAAATAGATTGAACCTGACAAGCGTTACCATGGCACAGCACGCATGCTCATGTCTTCCTCAAAAGACTCGGCATGACATTCACTTTAGCACAACATCGCTATTTTACTCATCAACGCTTGCAAGCCTGCCGTCATGCTTGTCGTTTCCTAAAAAAAAACATGAGCTTACTGTTAGATGTAATGTTAGCGCCCTGTCATTGCCAACTGGAAAGTAGGGACGCTCACAATGCACCCCTTTACCCCTTTGACCACTGATGTTTGACCCAGGGTACATTCCTGGCTTCTTATCTGCCACATCGCCGCACATTGGTACTCGGTTGAGTAAGCGAGGCCCATTGACATCCTGTAAGAAGAAGCTTTCGGACTACTCATCTGACTAATCTCTGCGTGCGAAGAGCGAGTCACCAGACAGCTATTCCGCTGGGCTATCTCTGCAGTCCACGCTTGCCTTTTCAAGGACGACTTTGGACACGACAGGTCAGCTCTAACAGTACGGGCACTGTATCAGCATCAGCCTAGACGGTTACTTGTTCTGTATTTTGCCTTCCTTTCACCCGCCATGCCTGTTTCGTTCGCCTTGCTCTCGCCAGTGCTGTCTTTGGACGACATAAAATCAAGCTGAAATTGTGCCCGACCCTGCCCCTGTCCTGTTGTGGCTTTCCTCATGTAACACAGATGTTCAGCAGGCAGGGGAAGGCTTTGACAATATGTCGTGGATTGCAATCCTAGCCTGAGCCATGCGATACAGAGCCTTGTACATTGCAGTATATGTTCCACACGTTGCATCAGCTAATCCCAAGAACTTTGATCACATGGAATTCACCTCTTCAGGAAGACACGTCTGCAGTCTTGCTCGTGCTTATGGTGCCGCGGTATCTATCCTTCACAAAGCTTGCACAGACGGCAAACAAGACCCACACATACAGGTTGAATACGTTTGACCGAAGCCTGACAGATGACTTGTTTTTTATATTTGCACAATCAGGCGCGGACATGCGAGGACCAAGTGCTGCAAGACATCCACCAATGCCGTCGTCCATCAATGCGCTCGTTGGCAATCCGACAGGGTCACCGGAAGCGGGAAGCGTAAGCGAAAGCGTAGCGAAAGCGCAAGCGTGGCCTTAAATCATTTTACTGTTTGAGAAAGCGTGGCCGGAAAGCGTGGCCATGAACCTCAAATGGGCACAGATATTACAAATGGCACCGTAAGAGTTGCCAAATCAGTCCTTTTGTCTCAAGTCCCCATGCGTGCATATGTCTTGTCAGTGGTCATTGCAATGAACCCCATATGTGTGTCATGTGAATGCTGTGTCATGTCAATGTTGCCTAGGGTTGGATGGGGTTCAGAGACCCTACTCCTGAACACCATCCCCTGCCGCAATCCCCTTATGCCACTCAATCATTGCGGCCTTGGGAAACAGGCTGGTGCTGACCAAGCGCATGTTGCTGAACACACACACCAGGTCAGCTGCCCGTTCCACCCCCAGCCGATTGCGCACATCGCTGTGAATGAAGCCAAATGTGCTCCACTTACGCTCGCATGAGCAGGCTGATGCTGGTTGCGCCGTGAGCTTGATGGCTAGCTGTCTGCGTCTAACCCTCAGCTTCTGCTTATTCTCCTCTGTTGTTGGCTCACAAATGCAGACCTGGTGGCCCTTCTGACATAAGAAGTGGTGGGTCAGGCGTGGAGCGCCAGCATACCCCTTGTAGGAGCAAAGGTTGCATGTCACCCCTCTTTGCCCCTCTTTGTTGACTATGGTTACATTGTCCCAACTAGCCCTTCGCGGACCATGATGTATCGTAAATGATGCTAAAAATGCGATGGCACAGGTCTCCGGCCAAGCCGAGCGCCCGTTTGGAAACCGACTTTTGCCACGCTTTCCTCGCTTTCTGTCAAATTCTGCTAAAACGCGTGAAATCGCGCTTTCTGATCATTGAAGCACGCTTCCGGTGACCCTGCAATCCGAGCTTTGGCCCAGTCCGATAATTCTGCGCTTGCGCTGTCTAACGGAGCTCAATCCTGCAGTTAGTGAGCACGAGCCTAGCGCGACCCTTTCACCTGACGCACTATTACTGGCACACAACCGTCTTTCCACGGCCAGTATGTGCTGTTGTAAATATTGATACAGACCTTTAGAAACAAATCAAACGACATGACATGTCATGTCTTGCTGGAACAAACCTTCGCATGGACCCCATGACGTGCAACATGCCCTTCTTGGTTTGAAAACCCCAGGCAAAGTAATAAATAGGCAGATCACGCCTCTGCCAGGTGTACTTATATCAACTAAGCCCAGCAAGTGGCTCAAACAGGAATGCTGCAAATGGCCTTTCCAGAGGGAAATGTCACCCGACAACCCAGCCCGCGGTGGTTTTACCGAGCGGTTGTCCTTGCAAGAATTCACGGCATGGAGAGCACGTTGCCAGAATTGCTGGATTAAAATGTTTGAACAAAGCCTGACAGATGAGGGGACGTTTTCAGTTGACGACCCTAGCCGCAGATCTGACGTAGGCTGCGCGACATTTATGTCGACGGCGTCGGAGGCTCTCTGAAACAAATTCGATCTTTGAACGAGAGCATCTCATTCAATTCTCTGCCGCATTCAACGGAAGCCAGATCCAGCCAGATCTGCGGTAAGTGTTTATGTCGCTCCAAGACTTGCGTACATGACGTGCCACCTGCGCTGTTACTGCCGCACAGCAGCCTTCACGGCGACGGCATGTAACACATATGTGCTTTGTATAAACGCTGATGCAAACGCTTTCTCGCTTTGTCTGCAGGCAAGCAATCCTAATACCTCCGGACTACAGCAGGATAGTCTCAGCAACCAGCAACAGCAGTGATCAGCTTCAGGAGATCACGCCACAGCAGCAATTCAACGAGCAGATCAGGGCTGTTGCCTTGTGCCATGCTGGCCGCCGAGCTTATGCTGCGGTAACTGGACTGGGCGCAGCGCACCCTCGCACCATGACGTGCATGCATCAGCATGGGGCTGTGCTGCTGCTGATGGGGGGCAAAGTTGCGGAGGCTGGAAAGCGCCAGCTTGGTGGGTCATTGCAAGAGGATCGTGGGCCGGCATCAGGGTACCCATACTCCGCAGGTGCACACCATCCATACCCGTGTGCTTGGAATCAGGCACGAAGCTACCATCACAGGCCAGATTGCATTGGCCAGCTGCCTTTCTGACATGGGCAACGGCTACGAGCTGTTGTGCCGTGCAGCCAACCTGCCATGGGAGTCGAAGAGCACAATCTCGCGCAGAGCACACAAGCCTACCAGTATTCCAGAATTCGCGATTATGCGATCTTGCGACTCCAAAATGGTGTTTTTGGGCCCAGTTTTGCGGCCCCAAACTGGCCTTGAGCTCCTGGACCGTGCACCCAAATTTGAGAGACGGAAGGCCAGCTCGACGGAAGCTTAGCACTATTCGCTGCACCGCTGGCACCATGGTAAAAAGGGTTATCGCTGCAGCCAAGGACAAACTGTTGAAGTGCCTTGGCGTGATCATCGGGCATTATGGCGTGGCCAGCCAGACCAGCAATGGCGCAGAGGAGGCACCTCTCCTTGACGCAGCACAGCTCAGGCAACAGGCGGCACAGTTCAGGATCAAGACCATGCTGCTGCGCTCCGCAGAGCAGCCTGCCAAGCCTGTCAGACAAGCCCGCAAGGCTGTTGTCAAGCTCAACCAATGGGGTGACGCAGTGGAGGCTGGGGTGACTGAGGAGGAGGCAGCGCTGCTTGACCAGCTGCCGGGGAAGGGAGGGGAGGGCACTGCTAACAGTGCTACAAGCGTACGCGACTTCTGGCATAGCATTGCCCGCAGTGGCAGCCATCTCTGAGTTGCTCATGGCAGCCGAGCTAGTGCTAGTCATGGTGCCAGGATCAGTGGAGGAAGGGCGCATGTTTTCTGCTATGAAGTATCTTAAGAGCCCTGTGCGCAACAGGCTGCAGGAGAAGCACCTCACTGTGTGCGCACGCCTCTATGGCAAGGCGTTCAAGTGGGGTCCCGAGCAAATCAAGGCTGCAATCAAGGAGTGGGACGCAATGTGCCATGTCCGGGGCCGTTATGGCATTGCTTAGGGTTGCATGAGCACCCTATTTACAGTGCGCAGAACAACTGCTGCATTGGCGCATTGATTGACGGTGGGAGCGTGAACTATTGCAGCTCTGACATTTGACCAGAAACATCCACATTGTTGTTTTGGCTTAACTCCTGCACTTCTGAACAGGCACGTCTGGTTATGGCTTGATGTGACATGCCTGTTACATGCTGCTAGGCGTGAAACACAACCCGGGGGGTTCGGGGGCGGAGCCCCCATTTTTTTGTAATGTGCAATTCCAAACCTGAGGTCCAGGACGGCCGTTGTCAAACTTGAGATCCCAAAATGGACTTTGCCAAAATGACATCTGGAACACTGAAGCCTACCTAGCTCGTTGGCTCTCGTCTGTGGGCAGACATGCAGAGGCGGAGCCCATGTACCGAAGTGCACTTGATGGCAGCCAGTGCTTGTATGGCGAGCAGCATCATATCACTGTTGATTGCATGGCATGTGTTTGGCTACACAGAATCGCCTTGAAAGCAGCTGTAGGCCTCTATGCGTCCTTAGCAGCTCAGAACAAGCATGATTAGGGAGGGGGCTTGGCACGAGAGAGTGGTGAGTGGCCTGCAGCAATCAACAGGCGAAAGTCATCCCACCACGATCAAGTGGATGCAGCTATTGGTCAGTGTCCTCCTTGCACGAGGGCAGCAGGACAAGCGCAAGGAGGCCAAGGTGCTGCGCCGCAGGATCAAGCATCTGCAGAAGGAACATGGTGCCTCGTCTGGGCCTCAGTAGAATCCACACGTGTGGCAACCCGCACGCCATTAGCAACACCGCACAGTCATTGCTAATTACCAGCAGCACACAATTAGTTGTAGCAGCAGGCATACCAACAGCCGTGCCCCGTCGTTGCAGCACCGCCCTCCTGCTGTGCCCTGTCATGGCAGCACCGCCCTCCTGCCATGCCCCCGTCATGGCAGCACCGCCCTCCTGCCGTGGCCCCGTCGTTGCAGCACCGCCCTCCTGCCATGCCCCCGTCATGGCAGCACTGCCCTCCTACCGTGCCCCACACGTGTTGGTTGCCATTGACACATCACTCTTGCGTCTCATTGCCACTGCACCTTTGTTTTTGCATGTAGCAATGCAGTCCTTGAAGAGGGTTGGCAGTGGGCAAGCACGTGTGGCATGGCGATGTCGGCACGTCCTGTGAGCAGGTGCACAGCTTCCACATCTTCAAACGCCTTGTAATTCAGCCGTAAAACAAGAAATACTCAAAAAGGTCGAAAAAGGAGCTCCTTACACCGTTAGCATTCGTACAAGTGGTTCAGAGATACCCAATCCCACCTAAGGTCATTTTCTATAGAAGCCCATCGCCCTCCCGGGCCAACCCTGCAATAGCTAGTGCACATTAGTGCACATTAGCTAAACAATACGGTACATATGTGGAACCGGCGATTGATTACATCAGAGGGGTCCACATGCACCGAGCGCTGAGAGCCATCAAACCATGTATCGCGTGTGTGGTGAGCCCTGTGCACTAACATTAGTGATGTCATCAAGGAGGAGTGCTGACAGCCCTGCGCATGGTGATGGCTATCTTTGTAGCTCGTGCACAGTGCAATGACAGCAAGCCTGCAGAGGCAGCAAGTTTGGCACGGATTGCCATGACAACCCCTTCCGAGTTTGGCACGGATCGCCATGACATTCAAGCTTGGTGTTTGAAGCAGACTGTCCTCATGTGTGGTCTCATGTTTCTCGTCTGGTTCCATCAGCTCCAGGACCGCCTTCAGTATGCGATCCATCCAGAATTGGCAAGACGTCTGAGCTTCGATGAAGTCGTACAGCATCTGTTGACCTACCCGGATAGCACCGGCCCCATCCGTGGACAGTTCCTGTGGCACATCCAGACACACAACAAGTCCTGCTAGCAGTTAACTCGGAGATGGCCTGTACTAGGCGGCATGCGTCTAGTGCCCAGTGAAGCGCTGCGGTTGCAGAATTCGCATGCTCTGCAATGCGGGTCTCAGTCGGGGGGTAGAGGGCTTGGCTGCCTTCCCAAGGAGGCGGGTGGCCAGGACTAACCCAGGTGTTTGAAGCAAGCCCAGCAGACGATAGATCGCTCGGCCGCTGTGCGTTGCATTTTTATTAAAGACGTATCTGACAGTCACAATTATCAGCTCATGGCTGTTTCATTCGTTGTGCCCTTCAGACCTGTGCATGACAGCGTTGTCACTGCAATGTGTGTTTCTGTAACTGCTCTTTGTAATCACTCTTTTGAACCGGCAGTTGGACGACGGTTGGAGCACAAGTGGATGGCGCTGCTGGCTGCTTCAGCAAGTGTTGCTCTGTGGGTTTGAACATGCTATTCGATTTCGTGGCGCACATCCGACGCCAGCATTCGCCACCATCAACCGTCGCCATCTGTTGATGAGCAGCTGGTGGCTTACTTGCTAGAGGCTCAATAGTCCACCTACGCCTCTGTGTTCCTGTCAGGTTTCACCACAAATCGCAGGACACCATGCGTGTCAGTGCCTGCTCTTGTGAAGACGCGTTCACCTTGCATGCAGGACTACTGCGGCTGCAACCAACTAACCAGCAGCACCACTGCCGCCACAGTTGCAGCACATGGATTCGGCAGTCAGCAGCAACCATGATCAGCATGCAGAAAGAGCGCTGCAGCAGCAGTCTGATGAGCAGCACGAGACCCAGCACAGCACCCTCGGTCAGCATGTTGAGCACACGCTGCAGCAGCAATAGGATGAGCAGCATAGGCAGGCTGTTGCGTTGTGCAATGCTGGTCGCCACGCCGAGGTTGAGCCGACTTGTGCAGCTGCAGCAGCGTGCACTGGGCCCGGAGCACCCTGATGCCATGAAGTGCATGCATAACCATGGATGCACGTTGCTGACAATGGACAGGCGCACTGACGCAGCCACAGTGCTGCAGGACGTGCTGCAGCTGAGACAGCGTGTGCTGGGCCATCAGCATCCGGAAACACCTGCAGCACCTTGCTACTGATCATACTAGCTGCCTCCACGATGCACAGGTGCACTGCTCACCGTTACGTGCTGTGTGGTCGATGTGAATGCTGATGAAAGTCAATAGCATGATGATGAAAACAAGAACACATGGGTGCAGCGACAGTACAATCAATGATAAAGGCGAAGGTGTCGCCACTTGGGGATGCACCGAGTTTGCACATTCTATTTATTCAGGCTGGGAAGTGCCTGCGCCTATTCCATGCTTAGGTTTCCCATCTGATTTCGGCATCATTCGTCAAGATGATAGGGCACTTCAGGCCGCGCACATATCGTGTTACTTTGCATGACTATGTGTTTTGGCATCATATGCGCATGTAGCACGAGGCACATGCTCAAAACACAAGCGGTGGCATGCACATGCGCCTACAACCCTCAGCAACGACCGGCCTTTCATCAGCGACTGTCATCGATTTGTCCCTGATTGTTGCTGCGGTGATACAAGGCAGGTTGGCTGCGCAAATGGCTGGAAGCGCTGGAATGAGCAAGAAACAGAATCTCGGCGGAATCCAGAACAGGATCGCGCACAAACAATCATGACAAGCACTGCTGGGCTGATCGGATTATCATCAGTGCGTCCATCGCTGCTTTGTTGCAAGATTGTCGGCCGACAACAGAGCCTGACTGCCGGCGGGCGCTTACGCGCATACCGGCTTCCTTGCAGCCGTGAGAACCTGCCTCCGAGCCCTGTATCGCATGGGTTGCCCTGCAGTTCAGCAACCGTCACTGCCACGCTGCTCTTTTTCCAAATTTATCCGAATAATGCTCAGTAACGGATGATGTCACCACCATCAGGCCTGCCACCGAAAGCAGATTCGCAGTAACGTGGTAGGTTGCTCTGGATCCGCACCTCGCATCGTTTTTCGGCGACCGAATCGCAGGCTTCAAAGCAACGGAAGCCCCAAGCGTCAAAGTGGACAGCGGTCAAAGCAAAGCTCAGCACTGTGCACGTCGCGACAAGCCACGCAGTACCACGATGGCATCCTCGCGATGCTTGCTTCTGCTTGCGCTCGTGGGCGCGGCAATGGAGTCTATCGCAAGCCATGCCACGGTGCTGAACCCTACCGTGTGAGTGACAGATGCATCATGTGCGCCGGATGGCAATCATTTGTGCCAACGGCCCGGCCGCCACTCATCGCCGCCGATGCCATGATGATGCCAGATGCGCCAGCATGAAAGTAACCTGAGTGGACGGCTTGGCCTGACAGCGCGTGTCAGTAGCTCTGATTATGCCTCGGCGTGCGTCGCACTGCCTGTTAATCAGCTGCGCCCAACGTCTGACATGCATTGCCTCATGTGCAGGGACGAATCGGAGGGCCACCCAGCCTACGTTCATCCCAAGCACAAGCATTGGAGGGCCCGCAGTCTCTTGTACAAGATTGACGAAAATGCTAAGGTGGCAATACAAACATAACTGCCTAGCACAGCGAGAAGTTTGGCATGTCTGGTGCACATGCCAAACATGGCAGGCTGCTGCTCGAGCCCGTTGCCTGTTGTCTACCCCTGCAATGTGACTGCTCTGCCCGTTCTCGCCCAGTTTCTGAAGGCTTACATGTACATGCCCCGCGTTCTTCTTAACTGTTTTTCCTTACTTTCGTGATGCATTTATGAACTTGCAATGCATTCCTCTGTTTGCAGGTGACTGCTGACTCGTATGTGTTTGAGAAGAACCCCTCCACCTACACCATCAGCTGGGAGGGCGTGACCAACCCGGATGGCAAGGACCTGGTGGGTGCTGTGTGGGCAACACATACTGTGTGTGTGTGTACATGGGAGTGTGTGGGACTTGTGGGAGGGCGTGACCAACTCCGGATGGCAAGGACCTGGGGGGAGGGTGTCTGTGAGTGGTCAGAGATCACAGCAAGGAAAGGTATATGCACCACGAGCAAACGCTAGCAAGCCATGCAAGAGACAAGGTTGGACACGGGCCTACCAACTGTGAGGAACAGGAGGAAGCAGATATGGAATGGGCAACGCACTTCGTGTGGGTTTTGAGCAGGAGAGAGTGAGTGTGTGGATGTTGTGAGTGTGCGGTCATATCACAGCGTACGCCCGATTGCGTGTTGCGACGGGCAGGCAAACGCAAAGTAAGGCCGTGCCTTGTGATGCACGTCTCATACCTGCATCCTGCCGAATTATGATGGGGTTGTAGAGCTGGTTTCTGTCATGCTCCCTTTATCTAGTCTTTGGCCTTGGCTTTTGCGTCCCCGTCCTGTTTTGCTTTGGGTTGGCCGGCCTTGCCTGCTTTGTTCCTTGCTTTCGTTTTGCTTTCTTGCTCAGGGTAGGCCAGGGCGGTGCCCATCCCGTTCCGTGTCCTCTGACGGCTTCCCTGGTGTAAATACATATATATATATATGCTCAGCATGCTGCCCTGCGACACCTCTTTAGGTAAACCTAACCTAGTCACAACTACAAGTCAAGATTATATCATACTACAAGCCAAGATTATGTCATGCTAACCAGCTTGTTGTCAACATGAATGTCGTGCTGCCAATCACAGATCGGTGTGTGGAGCCCTGGAGAGGCCGACCCCTCCACCATCGCACCCGTCATGTGGTACAGGTGGGAAGCATGGCACCCCCTTATCTTCAAAATACAGATCACCATATCTGACTGCAAACACAGGAGGCATCTCTCATGTCTCTCACGAACACATGGCTGCTGATTTTGTGCGCTCCCTTGTTCGCCTTTCATGCAATCCAGCCTTGCTTTGATGCAACAGTTGGCATTTTCCCCCCTGTCTTTTCGAACTTGCTTTCTGATTACATTCCAGCCCTGCTTTCGTCCCACGCTTGTTGCTCTTGTTTTACTTTTCATGCTTGCAGTGCCAATGTCAGCGACTACCTCACCACGGGATCAGGCAGCTGGAAGTGAGTGGAAAGGGGCATACACTGGTACATGCCCATGCTGCATACCTTCAAATTTGTTCTGTAATCATTGGTTTCTTTGCTGTACATCTTGCTCAATGCAACCCCTTGCCTCTGCAGCTTCACGTTCTACAACCTGCGCAACAACTACCGCTTCCGGCTGGTGTCCGGCAACGCCTTCCCCAACCCCACCGTGATTGCTGAGTCAGAGCTGGTGATGAACAAGATTCCCAACTACCCACACCAGGTGCACCTGTCAATTGCCAATGACACAAAGTGAGTACATGTGTTAACAGCACACTTTGTTATTTCTTTGTTTTACATAGTTGAAGGTGGAGGTTTAGGTTCACAAGACGCTGAGTGAGTGGGATGCCTGAGGATACATGCACAGTGTTAAGTTGGCATGTGAACCTGGCAACTTTAGATAAAGGCAAGCTGACATGTGAACCTGGCAACTTTAGATAAAGGCAAGCTGACATGTGAACCTGGCAACTTTAGATAAAGGCAAGCTCATTCAAGTCTGGTTGTGTCATGGACCTGTCGCTCATCTACCACTCGCTGGCTGGGGAGAAAAACGAGCTGATTCATTAAAGGTGAAGTATGACCTGAGTGGAAAAATGTGCTTACTTGGCGCGTTTGAGTGAGAGGTTACATGTTCTCCTGCCCCCTGGATGCTTGTCTCGTAGGTCCATTGTGGTTCAGTGGGTCACCAACACCAGCGAGCCTATGCAGGCGAGGCTCAAGGGGTCGGCATCTCCTATGCATGGGGCACAGCAGTGCATGGGGCACGGCAGTGCATGGGGCACGGCAGTGCATGGGGCATTGCAGTGCATGGGGCACGGCAGTGCATGGGGCACGGCAGTGCATGGGGCACGGCAGTGCATGGGGCACGGCAGTGCATGGGGCACAGAAGAGGAGGTCAGATGGCATGAGAGGTTGACGGGGTCGGACAACTGAGACGGCTGGAATGGGACATTTCATGCACGCTTGCACATAGGGTGCGGCGTCTAGAATGCCAAGGGCCCATATCACAATTTACTAGAATCTATTAGACTCTTCTAACAAACTTAAATAGAACCCATTGATAGAATTTAGTTGAGCAAAATCTAGCGTTTGTGTGGCGCACCCTACACGTGCCTCAGGTCAGAGTGTTGTTATCTTGTCCAGCCTGCAAGGAGCCTTCCTCCATCCCCACATGTGGCTCCGCATCTGCATCCAGTGATTATGATCGTGCCCAAGGGGCATCTCTCTTGCAACACCGCCTGCTGACCAGCCTGGTATGCATTTCCACATGGTCATCATGTGCACATTTCCATGGTTGGGTAACGTACGGGTTGAATAAGGGCATGGCGTCCTCCCACTCCATGTGGTCACACACTTGTCACATGGTCATGTTTGCACGTTTCACAGGTTACCTACAGCTTGAACAAGGGCATGGCCTCCTCTTACACCGGCAAGGGCGACGGCAAGGGCAAGGGCCCCATCGGCACCCGCTCTGAAGGGCCCAAGGACAAGGTCTGGACCAGCATGAGCACTACGTCAAAGTACACCAAGGACATGTTGTGAGTGCGATACCAGTGTAACAGCGCAGTAACTGAGTATGATATTTGTATGTGAGTGGCGACACAGGGATACTGTGTTTGTTACTGTGTTGTCTCGGGGTCATCTCATCCTTTTTCACTCCTCACTTCTCACTCATTTCTTTACAGTTGCGGTGCGCCCGCCACGGGCCAGGCTTTCACCGACCCCGGCTACACACACACTGCCATCTTGGACGCCTCGAACATCGGCAATAACAAGCGTGTGTACTACATCGTCGGTGACAAGGCGAGTGGGGTTCATGTCCCTCTACGCATTCGCCGACAGGGGTGGCAGCCCTGTCACTTTCGAAGTTTTTGCCATGTAACCGGCACACATCTAGTTAATTTCATCCGTGACCTGCTAGTAGCTGGTGCCCTCCGAAGTTTCCTCACCAAGCAAATTGCATGTAATCGCTGCTGTAGTAGTTCTCCACCAAGTTGTTCACCGAGTAAGGGTGCTGTTGCGCACTGCTTGTTTGACTGCACATGCATTCGTCCCTTCAATTGTACCCTGGTCTCAACGTGCAGGACAACGGCATGACCGAAGAGATGTCCTTCAAGTCTCCACCAGCAGTAAGTGGCGTAGAAGTGGGAGGGGCTCGACTGCACGATATCTACTGCGGGGAGCGAAGGCGGGAAAACGTGCTTCAAACCTTGCTTCAAGTTTGCTAGCTTTGCACATTGTTGTATATTGCCAGACTTCAACGACATCGAGCTCACCATTTATCTCTGCATTGAAGGCTGGAACAACAGCATTAAAAGGGGGATCGTTGATTGTATCTGTGCCAGCCACCATTACAGGAGTGCCTTTCCAACCCAATAACCTCTTGTAACTTGTCAACTGCTTGACTGAATCACCACAATTCCTGTGTCCAGGTTGGCAGCAAGGAACCCCTAAGGTTTGTTGTGTTCAACGACGTTGGGTCCATTGCTGAGACCCTCTTCAACAACACCTGCATCTGCACCAACTACACGGCTGGAACCAACGTGACGGGCTTCAGGAGCTGCCGGAACAACACCGACGGGTCAATCGAGTGCTGCGAAGGGTACTGCCCTAGTGAGTGGATGGGACGTTAATGTAGCCGTTTTAGCAACAGGCGTGCTGAAACGGGCGCTGTCCTGCCATGCTGGGCAAGTGAACCTGCATGAACAACAGAAGAAGTGCTGCAATGGGCACCACCCGAGTGAGAAAATGCTGGTACATTGTGTGCCTAATTGCTGTTGCAGCTTTTCAGTTGGTGTGGTTAATGACAAGGCTGCCCTGTGAAAGGCCAACAAAGACCAACTGCCTACTCACAAGTCAGAACAGCCCATCTTGTACCAGCACTTGTGCTACACATGCCCAGTAGTGCCCAGGCCGGTTGTCGTTCAAACTTCCCAGCAACGCGTGCAACATACCGCTTGCTTTTCCCTGCCCTTGACTGTCCTCGGCGTTCCATGCGCCAGCTCCTTGACAGTGAAGTTCCATTACGCCCATTACATCACGCTCCCCTGCACTTGCTGTGCCAATCACGCTCCGCCGCGCCGCTTGCTTTGTTTTGGCTCTTCAGTTCCCGAGGACACTCCCGAGGGTCAGCTGTGGTACCTGACCATGTTCCGTTACACACCCAACTCAGTCAAGGTAAGAGTGAGACTGTGAGTGAAGGAGTGAGAGAGCAAAATACACCCATCAAGGTGAAAGACAAAATGAGACAAGGAATGTCTGTGCGTTATGCGTATAAAGGTAAGAAAGAAAAGGATGTCCATGTTCCAATGCACAACTTTGTTAAGGTAGACGAGAGGATGTGAGAGTCTGTCTGTGAGAGAAAGAGAGAGCAATCATGGCCGGTTTGGGCGTCTAGAAGGTGCGTGATTGGAATGCGGATGGTGCAAGTCTCACCACTGTTGCTGTCACGAGTGGTTTAACTGCTGCTAAACTGTTATCACACTGACACCTCCTGCACTGCAGTTGCCGCCTGTGCTTGTCAGTGAGGAGTCGGAGGCACACCTGGCCATTCTAAACGGTGGGGCACACGACTGGTTCCTACATTCCACCATGCGGCCTGACCATGTAGCCCTGCATTACTGCTTCAGGGGCTTAGGAAATCTTACCTCCTGGTAAAGATTACACCAGCAGGCCCAATGAACCGATTGCAGAGCTAAAAGGCTCACGTAAATCATGCACAGTTGTGTGTGGCGCTTGATGAAGACATGCCTTTGAATGGCTGTAGAGATAAGTTGTCCCGTGTACGTCTGGCCCAGACACTCACACCAATCCGTGTGCTCTTCTGCACTCTAATCGCCCTTATGCAGGGTATCGTAGTCATGCCTGACACCCACCTGCCACACCTGACAAAGACCACAATGCACACACAAATGCACACACCAATGTACACACCAGTGCACACGCCAATGTACACCACTATTTCGTTTACTCTGCCTGTCCCCTCCACAGGCGATCTGAGCTATGCCCAGGGCTACACGGACTCATGGGACATCTTCGGACACCAGGTGTGTGTGGGCCCACGTGATGCAATCACTGTCAGACTTCATGCAAGCTCACTTATGGTGTGCAGGCAACTAGGGTATGCTACTTGCTGGCCATTACCTATGAGCACATGGTGACAGGTAGATCCCAGCACCCTTGTTCCGCATCCCACCAGACCGGGGAAAGGCTGTGCTGGTTTGACAGTTTTCATGGATGACGGTCGATGCTAGAAAATCTCTGCTCCCCGTCCGTTGCTCTCCATTGTTGTTTTCTTTTGCTCTCCTGCTCTCCAGATGGAGCCCGCCACCAGCATGTGGCCTATGGTGACTGGGTCGGGCAACCACGAGAGGGAGTACCCGGGCAGCGGGGACATCTACAACAAACTGGTGAGCAACTGTCGGTTTCAATTCATCCACGTTTTCGGACATGGTACCAGCAGTCCTTTACAAAAGCGCGAGTTTGATCATTCCTTGCTCAAGGTAGGTAAGGGTGGTGCACATCCCGATCGGTGTCCTGTCATTGTGACGGCTTCCCTGATGTTTGAAATTAAAAAACGTGTGAGCATATGTGTTGGCACCCCGCAGGCGGGCACATCTACAACAAACTGGTAATGGTGCCACAGGTTGCTAAGGCTCTGTTTAGTTGTCAATTCCGATGCCTCATCATGGTGGTGGCTCGACGCAGCAGGGCTCTCACTGTCCCCTCACTGGCTCTTTAAAGCAGCCACTGGTAATGCGTTAGCACTTCCACGTGTAGTACAGCTTCTTTGACACAATGTCTACTTTTCCTGACTTGTATGCGATTGTTGTGTGGGTTCACCGCTACAGTAGTGCCATTTCTGTTGCAACTTTTGTGCAGCTTCACACAATCAATCTGACCATGTTTTCATTGTTGTCTTGCAGCTGGACGAGATTGTGGATGACTCCGGAGGCGAGTGCAACGTGGCGTACACATACAGGTGTGGGTTTTGCAGCAGGTCACACATTACCATCACACGAATACATGCAGCAGGATACATACATCAGGTCGCACATGACCCGAAACGCAGGGCAAGGCGCACAGGTCACACACCCTCGCATTCCATACACTGGGTTGTAAACAAATCGCCCACGACGGCCTCCAGTAGTGGGCCTCAGCTCACACAAGTTCAGGGAGTGACCTGCTGAGCAGTCCTCCCCGGACTGAAGGCCATGTAAACAACAACAACAACAACAACAACAACACAAGTTGAGGGAGTGGGCAGGGGATGAGGCGGCAAGTGCTTGACGTGATTAGTGTAGCAGGCCACATTTGAGAATCGTAATGGGCCAGGTGCACCGGTCACGCACCATTGCATGTAGGGCAAGGGACAGGGTGGGTGAGATTGCGAGTGCGATATTTCTATAACCTTGCATTAGAGGGAGCTTCATCGGCAGCACACGTGGCATACACATTGATTATTGTTATGCGGTCCACGATTGCGGATTCCACCACTCCATGATTGCAGCTTTTATCGGATACCTCACCCGCCTACACCTTGCGTACCACAACCACAACCAACAAATCAAACCTTCGTGGAACCCCTTCTCTTCTGCCTTTATGTAATCGACGAGCATCAGAATCTCAAGCAATCTTGTCTGTTGTTATGGACATGCATAAGTTCCTGATTATGGTTTGTTCACGTCAGCTGTCGCACCCTCCCTGCTTAAGCGTACATGCCCGCATCTCAGGTACTACAACCCCGGTCCTGGTGACGTCCTGGACTACGACAAGTCCTACCACTCGTTTGAGATGGGACCCGTGCTGTTCCTGGTAGGTGTCAAAACATGTAGTACTACGTTGTCATACTCACCCACATACACCTGCGTTCACATTCAGGTGATGACGGTGACTCGAACCGAGTATTCTGCGCAATGTGAGCAGATCTGGTTGATTTGTTACGTAAGAGATGCCGTCACTTTCTTAGGTTTCCTGGCCATACCCTTTCTGGTGGGTGGCAAGTTCATCCAGGCTGAGTAAAGAGGCGCCTATGGTCCGCATGTTGATGCATTACTCCTGGTGGTAGTATACTCCTTTTCTTTGTCCCGGTTTCGAGGGAGTGGGATCGGACTGACTGCTTGTGCCCCTCTGCAAGGATAGCGTAGATCGCTTCAAATCAGCTTTTCCATGTATTGCTGATGAAGTGACCCAAGGCGTGATTTCTCTGCTGCACTAGTAGTCCTAATGCGAATTCTGAATTACAATCACAACTTTACCACTCCCCTTCGCCCCCAGATCCTGGACACTGAGGTTGCCAGCGACCCCGACTCCCCCCAGGGCAAGTGGGTCAAGGGGGTGCTCAGCAAAATTTCCAAGAAGACCCCCTGGGTGGTGGTCAGCACGCACAGGATGATTGTGCAGCCCTCCGTGGACACGCGCCCCGTGCAGGTGTGTGTGTGTGTGTGTGTACGTGGATGTGTGTGTGTGTATGTGGATGTGGATGTGTGTGTGTGTGTGTGTGTGTGTGTGTGTGCGCGCGCGTGTGTGTGTGCGTGCGTGTATGCGTGTGTTTGGTTAGTGTTTTGTATGCTGCTCAGCAGCCACTTGCCTTTGCTCGGGCTGCCAATTTGTTCTTTGTGGGCAATGAGGCTGTGGGTGGGTGGGTGATGCGTGTTGCACGATAACATGTGCTGCTTCGTTTCTCACCAGTGCTGTCTCCACCTGCCTGTTCCGAAGAGCCTGTCTTGATTGCGAAGGAGAATATCCAACGACCCATTTTTGCCTGTCCGTTTTACCCTCCCCAGGGTGACATTGAGACGTCCAAGCGTCTGTTGGATGATTACGAGGAGCTGTTCAAGGGCAAGGTGCACTTCGTGGTGTCGGGACACATGCACGCGTACAGTGAGTGAGACATACATGGGGCGTGGGGACACATGCACGCGTACAGTGAGTGGAGCATGCATGGGGCGTGGGGTCACATGCACGCGTATAGTGAGTGGACAGAAGGGGCATGGGGCAGCATGGAAGCCTTTGCCACTTGCTTTGCTGTGTCAGACCCAGACTTGCTTGCAGCCCTGTCACTATGCCATGCTGTCACCATGTGTGCATCGTGCACATGCACGCACACAATGAGTGGAAGGGTATGGGGCATGGGGCAGCCACTTGCATCTGTGTGTTGGGCTCAAACTTTCATGGACTGTTTTTCTTGCGTACTCCAGCCAGCCAGCTTTTGCAGACCCGTTCTGAAACAAAACGTGTTGTACAGTGATGAAGAAATGCTGAACTCTCTCATGCTCTGCCCACTCTGAGACCACAGGTCATCTTCCATTAACTAACTTTCTTGTTCGACCTTGTCGTGTGCAGGCCGCACCTGCCCCCTATACAAGTACAACTGCACCGCACCTGCTTCATCCTCGTGAGTAAACACACAGTGTATCAACCATATTGTGCGGAAGTTCTAGCCGCGTCCTGACCTAGTTGCAAACTAACAATTGAATGGGGCGAATTTTCTGTATATGCCAGGGTTTTCTTGCTCATGCAACCGTGCTAAGAAAAAGAGCCAACGCGAGTTGATTCCTAACAGTCAGAACGCATCCTGCCACGGCAACGGGGAAACAGTCTTGCAACGGCGTCCAGAAGGGGCTGAAAGGGTCCAGAAAGCCCTTTCGTGCGGTGGCACTAAAAGCACTCAGTCAGCGACCTGTATGCAGCAGACATGCAACATGTATGCAGCAGACAGTCAGTGACGTTGATGTTGATTGTGGGAAGACAAACCCTGGGATACAAACGTTGACTTAGCTCAAATTTCTTCGTGCTAAAGTGTGTCTATTCTGAGCTGCCCTTCCCACCCGGACACCGCTCGCAGGTTCATCCGCAACCCCAAGTCCCCCATCTACATCACCACCGGTAACGCGGGTGCCGGCTTCACGCACTCCTTCCCCAAGGTCCTGCCGGACTACGTGGCATTCGGGGCACAGGTGAGGCTGCGAGCGAGGTTGCAGCGGTTTTCGACTGTCATGGGTGACGATCAACTAAAGCACAGGCGCGCTTTTTTCGTCATGCCTCTGCTTCGAATGCCTTGGCCCTTCTCTTGCTCAGGATCTTGCTTAGGGCGGTGCACATACCATCCCGTCTGCCTTTGCCCGGCGCACAGCGTTTTCCCACTGCCATGAATGACAGGGAGCTGTTCTGATGTGTTGCACTTGGCCAGATCATGTGTTTGGTTTGTGTGGTTTGCAGTTCCGTTCCTCGCTCAGGTCAGGTCACCCTGATCCCATTGGCGTTGCCTTTCTCACATTGTTGTGTTTTTCAGTTGAATTGCTATTGTACCCGATCATGCTTGAACTTGAACCGTTCTGATATTTGCCGTGCAGGACATCAACGGTTACGTCCGTTTCGAGGCTGACCAGAGCACCATCTCCATGCAGGTGCGCATTGTCACACCCCTGACTGGTTTTGCATGGACAAAAAAGGGCAAAACTTGATTAATCGCGTACACGCCTGCTTGGGCTTCAAATGCCCAGAGGCACAGCACCCAAGGCCGCGAGTCAGACGAGGCACCTCAGTCAAGTTCCAATCGCAGTCTTCATCTGTCTTCATCTGTTGCACCTTGTCTTCATCTTTGATACCTTGTCTTCACCTCAAATTGCAACTACCACCTTGAATAGATCTCACTGGTGCACCTGCTACCATCGCAGGCCATCTCCACTGACCCTCTGATGTGGTCCCAGGGCTCCAGGAGCTACAGCTTCGATGCAGGAGCGGTGTTCGACACCGTCACGCTGACGAAGTAAACTGACCCTTGTTTACCC
>QAXH01002100.1:0-18811 GCA_004335635.1 Chloromonas sp. AAM2 | reverse complement strand
CACACAGTGAAGTCCCTAGGCTCCACCCAATCTAACACTTGAGTGACACACCTGGAACAGACTTCCCATGCCTTCACCGGGCATCATCATCACTGCTCTGGCCTGCTGATCCATTCTGGCACCGCCCCTGCCGCTACGTCCGGCATGGGCTGCAGACCCGGCGTGACTGTTGAGCCAGCTCAAACCAGCCAATACGCCTGCCTCAAAGTCCGTCAGGCTGCTGCCGATTGTAGTCCCCGCAAGGTCAGCGCTGGCTGCAGCCCTGCTGAATGCGGAGGGAGAGCCGGGGCGCAGATTGTGCGCCTCCCTGTCAGTTTCAATGTGCCCTGTTCTCTCAGGCACGTTGCTGTACCGTACGTCTGTCTGGCCTGCTGTCGACAACTTCATATGGTTTGCTGTGGCTGCGACCTGGCCGCTGCCAGGTGCCTCAGAAGCTGCTTCTAACCACTGGTTATCGCCTGTAGATGCACCTGCCTGCGTGCCAGTCTCTGTGGTAGCTGGTGCAGTTGATGCTGATGGCACCTGGGCTCGTTGCTGGCCGGGCACATCACTGTCAGCTGATGGTTGCTGCACAATGTCTGTGGTGTGCTCAGGATCCATCAGCCTATCACTGTGATAGCAGTGCGCTTGTTCGCCTGCAGTGCGTGGCTGCCTGATATCAGCAACTGGCAGGCGCTGCTGCATGTCCGCAGGCTCCCTTTCAACCCAGCTTGGAGGCACGAGTGTCTGCCCTGCTTCAAGCGCCTTCTCAGGCTCAAAATACGGTCCTGCCGATTCCGTGAAATTTACACCCTGCTCCACCTTTTCAAGGGACGATGGCGGTTGCACTGGCATTTCTATTTCACCATGCTTCTTGGAAACCAGCACAACTTGCATCTGCCTGGCTGGCACAGGGCTGCGCGCTGCTGGAGAAGTGGTCGAATGCTGCTGCTCCATACTCGTTGCACGATTGTCCTTGCACGCAGGAGAAGCAAACGGCTGCGGGGGCGGTGGTGGGGGAGGGCAGTGCATAGATGGTTCCGACCAGGGCACTCGCCCGGATAGTGCCTCGTACATGATGCAGCCAAGAGCGTACACATCGCACTTCTCATCGACACGTGTCCCTATGAACTGCTCTGGCGCCATGTACTGGGGCGTGCCGCCTGCCTGAGTGACGCTCACGAAGGAGCGAAAAGGATCCTGCATGTAGCATGTGGATTTGGAGGCACGCTCATACTCACTGATAGAGGACCAGGCGACGCACCCATGCTTGCAACCAAAGGATACAAGCCTGTGCAGGCTTTGATGCTTGTGTACCCGAGCATAGCCTGCACATCTTGCATTGCGCTGGCGTCATCAGCCCCATACTTGTTCGTTACTTAAGAGTGAAAGAAATTGGCCTTCCCGGTCACACCTGCTCAGTGGCATTAACCTGTATCTCGCCTGACTCCGCGCGACTGGCTGTACTGACCCTTATCGCAGGGCTTCCACGGTAAAAGTGTGTCGGCTCGACACCCACCTTGAACTTGCTGATGCCGAAGTCCGCTACCTTTGCGATTCCTCCGATCATCAGCACATTCTGTGGCTTGAGGTCGCGGTGAATGACGCCGCCCGCGTGCAGCACTGCCAGACCGGAGGCGATGTCACACGAAACCTGCGGTGACGACCAATGTGCGCATCCAAGCGGGTAAAACCGTGTGGAGCCTAAATCAACCTCCACAAGGAGCATATGAGCAGAACCGTGGATGCACAGGCAGGCCAAAAACTGGCGGGATGGCGGGACAAGCTCCAAGCTGTGTGAAGTCGGCTGACCAATGGCACTTTTCTGAGGGCCCAACTGTCTGTTGGCGACGGCGTCAGGCCACCAGACTCACCTGCAACATCTCCATCATGCTCATGCGTGGCTGATGTGCACCATGCAGTCGCTGTGTCAGGTTGCAGTCACCGAGCTCCATGATCAGGGCAACCTGCAAGCAGGTCCGGGATCTGGTTATCCTGCTCATTGTCATACTCATTGCTGCAGGTGCACTGCACATGCACATCATACATCAGATCTGGAAAGATGTCCGCTTGCAGTTGCGAACTCTTCAGTCTCAAAGCACATTCCACCTTTACCACACCTTCTGGGGCACTTGCCCTGGTGGCTCCTGCCGGCCACCAGAATCAGACCTAGCAACTGTCCGCCTACGCTCCACAAGCTGGCGCCTGTGCGCTTCATCAGCACCGCAAACAGAAGAAGCTTCTGCCGGCGATGCAGATATTGGTGATGGTTGCCCTTGCTGCTGCAGCCCAGCTGGGCCACTGGGGTCCCCAAGCTGACGTTCCATACGATGCGGGTCCAACAATGACGGTGGGCCAAGACATGCGCCCAGCAAGTTGACGATGTGCGGGCAGCCTCGGAAGTGTGCAGTCATCTCCACCTCCTTCACCAAAGTCTGCAGGTTGTGCAGGACGAGCAGAACAGGCGATTGGTGTCACGTTATCTGCACAGCCAGGCAATGCAATGGAGCAGCACACAAAGAGCATTGACTGATTTGAATGTGGCGAATAGCTCCTCGCTCCAATACCTAGTTATCCTAGCTTGAACCAGTCTAGTCGCCTTGCTTGGGAGGTACTTAGAGGTTACCAATTCTGTGTGACTTGTGTGGCAACGGTCTGTCATGAGGATGGATGCTAGCTTTCTGAGTTCAGTTCCCAGGCAAGGCCCTTCTATCCGTATGCATTTGTGCGGTGTTCAAGTCCCTTTGGTATCGGTCTGACCAACAAGCCTCCCAGCAAGCCCTAGGTTACTACACTGAATCAATCTGATGCTCACCTGGTAGTGTTGAGGCCCCTCGCATGCCATGTTCTTGACGGCGACCTGTGTGCCCCGCCACGTCGCCTGGTACACACGCCCGTAACCGCCCACGCCAATCAGCTTTCCCAGGTAAGGAGCGACCTCCGCCTCGTAATCAACATGTAGTTCAATCTGTCACAGGTTAGATGCAATACATTAAGAACAGCACAACAGGTAGAGAGTTGACATATTCAACTGAATGTTCAATACATCATGCTCACCAGCCCTCTTATCCAATCCGGTCAGTTACAGCGGCCAGGTGTACAGACGTCACACGGCCTAATGACAAAGCTTATATGTGAAGAGCTTTAGTTGCTGTTGCTATTGGGTGCCACAGCACCTGGTGTGGCCGCATTCCTAAGCGTAAACGTGTCGTGGCGTAGTACAACACGTGGTGGTCGTGGCATAGCCAACTTTGATGTGCACTGACGTTTACGCTGACAGCCATTCTACATAGTGAATACCTTTGCTCACGCTTGCGCACCGACTGTGTTGGCTTCCAAGCCAGCCTAGGGTCTGTGAGGGTGTTGTAGCCAGCCAGGGTCGCATGATGTGAGTGCTGGTGTGGCGCGGTGCGGTGCCTGTAGGCAAGTGAAGACGCGACGTTTGCCAGCCTTGCCGACACAGAAGCAGCCAATGAGCACATAAGCCACTATATGTTTGACACGGGTAAGTGTGACTGCAGATGCGTGTATTGTTGCACAGCACATGTAGTGAGCGGGGACGCTAGCAGCGCTGCCAGAGGCAAGGATGGGTACCGTTCTGACAAACCATGTATGGTTCTGACAACCTCGTGCAGTACAAAAACCAGCAACATGTTGTACGATCCTCTGCTGTTAGTTCGCAAAAACAAACAAGTCAACTGTGGTGTGGGATATGGCTGCTACGACCCAGGTCGCACCTCTTCTGTTCAAGTGCAGAACCGTCTGTCCTTCCGCACCTGGGCGCTGGAAGCAGATGGGCGACACCAGCGGGCAATTCATAGCTGCTCGGCCAAATGCCGGCAGTGGCCGCTGCCAGAGTGCCTGTCCATGTGTTGCACTGGCGCCTGTGCATGAAACATCAACAAATCATTGCCCGCAAAACGCAGGCATTGACACGCCAGCATACAATCATCAGCACTCCATTCCTAAAGTATATTGAGCTTTAATCCTGGACACGTTCAAGAATCGCGGTTAGTGACCCTGTCGCCAGCTCAGTTGCCCCGTCGCCAGCTCAGCTGGATTAGGGTTCTGTCACTAGGTTTGACACACCTGGGTTCGAACCGGCGGGCTTAGTACCAGCAGCACAACGCAACTTTGAAGAACTTCTTTCTCTGGGTAGGTCAAGGCGGTACACATCCCGACCCGTTGTCCCTGCTGTAAAAAAACAATTCCCTGCTGTAAAAAATAAATCGCACACAACCGTGCGTGAACAGTTTTCGCGTGAACCGTGAAGACTTCACGGTACCTTTTAGATCGTATGTGAGGGCTGGAGTGGGGCAGCCCCGATCTGATCGTGTAAGTCACTTACCCAGCCACAGACGGGCAAGCCACCCGCTTTTCACAGAATGCCCACCGCGGTTTTGATAAATCACGCATGCGCGCAACAGGTTGTTGCGGCTGACCCGCTGCTGACGACGTGGCCGTGCGCTGGCCGTGATAATGCTTTTCGGGACATGTGCAATCCCGCGTCTGCGAGCCTACGAGTTGACCGCACCTTTTGATGTTGGAGGGTTGGCTGGCATCATGTCCAACGTCGCCCCCCAACCGGCAGTCGCAACTGTCGTCGAAAATCGCTGGCATGGTCGGATACTTGTAATCCCATAATAATGGCGCATTTTCCAGCCAATCATTGTCTTCCTGCGCAGCCTCAATCAAAACCAAACATTGAGCTCATTCTTCAACCGTACATGGCATGACGATGGGTGCAGTCTGTGGAGGCCTGAATCGGGACAATCACGCCCTTGGCATGTGTTTCAAAAGGGAAACATCAGCTATTAACGCGGTCGTTATGACAAAAGAGGCAAAGTCAAGAGCATACTTGCGATGCTGAACCAGATCCTTGACTTGCCTGGGAGAGAGCAGCCCCTGCTGATGGTGAACGTTGCAACAAGGCAAGAGCGCGCCTGGTGTCATCCTCATTGGTTTGCCTATCGCTGCCAGGATGCAGCCAACCTCCAACGTGCAGAGCCACGTGGACTGATGAATCAGGTGGCTTGTCGTATGTCAGACCAGGACCACCAAGGCGCCAACGCCTACTTCTACGCATCTTCCTGCGTACCACGCTCAATAGCAGCACACCCAGCAGCAGAGCCACCACGCCCACGACCACGCCGACCACTATGCCCACGACCTTGGAGCCTGGCCGACCAGCTGGCTGTGGCGATGGGATGTTCGGCGATGGAACTGGAGACATGTTGTTGGCAGCCCGCCAGGCCGCCTGCCAGATTGCGTACCAGTCAGGTGGTGGTTGAGACAGGTCCGGGAGCGTCCCATGCCAGCTATCAATGCTGGCATTGCTCCCAGCCTGGCAGCAGTAGGCCGCGACCACAGAGCAGTTCTGCATGCCAAGGTACAGTGGCCTTTGATCACAGCACAATCAAGAGTCACAAGCTGATCGCATGGTGCGCACACATCAGCACAGAATCACCCTGAAATAGTGCTGGCATTCCCGCACCTGCACTCCTGTGCCTGCCTGTTCACAAATGATGCCAGGGCTGGGATTCGTAGTAGTCAGCTGAGGAGGAGCCTGCAGGGCAACAATCTATGCACAGTCCTCTGACGGCTTCCCTGGTGTGAATACATATATGTGCACGGCAGCGTGCCTTGCCACACTACAATCAAAGCTGAAGATGTGATGCACTGGGTAAGATGCGCAGAAGGATGGAACCAGCAGTAGTAACATGGAAGCCAGCCTGGCAAGCATGGTTCAAGGAAAATGATGCAGCTTGACACGCGCGCTTGCATGCACAATGGCATCATGACCAAGGAAGGGCCTGGTGCAACGGGATTGGTACCGTTGCTGCCTATTCGCATCGCTGTGCTGTTCTCATTCTGTTATCCGTTTCTCTCATTGACATCTGTGACCTTAAGTATCTTGATCTCTGCCCGGTCTCAGCACCAAGGACTATCTGTAATACTTGTGTCGTGTCACCAAGAGGCTTTGAGACTTCCCTTTTGACCTGGAGCAGGAGAAGTGCGCAAAGCTGCAAGCTCCATTGTACTGGCCCAGCTGGTGTGAGGAGCATGATTCAAACCGACATGCGTACTGGTTTGCAGTCGAGCTGCACCCACTTGCCTCTTGCTGTACAGATCCAGCCTTAGGAGGCGTGCCCCATGCCAGCTGCCCACCCAAATACGCCGGGATATGTGGATTCTGCTCCTGCGTGCGCGCTCCCACCTGTGCAGCAGCAGACACACACCAAAAGGTCCTGTCTCATCCAAAGGTTATGCTACAGTTGCTGATGACAGGGATGCTCCAACCACACAATTGCTGACGAGACAAACGCTTGACCGTATATCAGCATGTGCCTAAACCCATCCGTTTCTCCAACACACTGTGTAAGGCTTTAAATATGTGAACACGCTTTGCACCTCATACTCTGGTGTCATTCTAGACAAGTAGACCACTGGTTGTATGCAAGTCCTTGTTGCAGCACAAGTAATCCAGAAGCGGCTGGGATGCGCCTGGTGTATGTGGACATTGCAATTTGCCACTGTACGCCACGTTGTGTCAAACAGCTTTACCCTTCCCACACACCTGAGTATTCTGCTCCACAATGAAATCCTCGTAAAGTGCTGTTTCACGGAACGAGTAGTCTTGGACAGCATCCAGCTGGGTGACAATGCTGTGAACATGCCAAACCAGGTTGATAGCAGTGCTTGGTAGTTCATGAACAAAATCAGTGTACAAGTCTGGTCCTCACTGCTATGGTCAGCGACCAATGATACTACCAAATCTTATGACGCCAGGGGATTTGCATCCTACCTCCTGATGAACAACACACATTATAGAGAAGACTGAGGACATGGAATGGATGGTGGAGTGCACGTCCATGGCATGGCTTCGACTTGACCTGACAGTAGTCGGACTAGTCTTTGCATCAAGAATGTGTGCCACATCTATTGCGCACCTAGGGTGTATGCTTATGATCAATGCAACTTTTGAGACAGCTGGCTGCTCCGATTGCCTGGGCAGCCCCTGTTCTAGGCTTGAGTTCTCTTGGGGATTGGAGGGCAACAGGTAGCCGGCGCTAGCACTGAAGCTGAAATTCATCACGTACCTGCGAACATCAACCAAGATGCGGAAGACAGTTCGACTAGGCACAGCAGCACAGCAGAACTGGTCAAGGGAACCAGCAGCATTCCAGTCACCATGCCGTAACATAGGTCATCCCACGGCAAGCAGGGCTATGAATGTTGTGTTGCGTGTAAGGAGTACTCTCTTGGTGATATGTGATCGTCACACCCACGTGGAGATCTCTCTTGCGGGGCAATGTATGACAGTGCCCAGATCCGATCAGGACTTTTCAACTACTCTAGTCCTGGTACATAGTTGACACGCTTTGATGAAGCTCTTTGTGACAGTGACTTGGCCGTTTGCTCAATGGTTCTAGCCAGAAGTAAAGGTAAAGGGGAGGAAGGATATGGGGCCATGCGACAAATGTTAGAACTTCAGACAGCTACGTGTGAGTGATGTTCTTGAGCCTGTCTGCGTTGCATGCGATTCAATTTGTAGCATCAGATACCGGAATCAGCTCCACTTGAGGGTTCAGGGTTCAATCGTGCGCTGCTTGCAGGCCAGTTGGACATGCACCATTGCAATGCAAGCACCAGCGGCCGCTACAGGGCTGCGTCACGCAGCCGAATTGGTCAAAATCGCGACAATCACAGGTGCTTCAAGCGTTTGCTGGCCGATAAGGGACTGCACTTGTGCCTGGCGACCAGCCGACACCCGCGAAGCGGCACATCCTAACAGAAGCGGCATATCCTAACAGAATCTGAAGCGTGGCAGCAAGCACAGGAAGCAGACCAGCAAGTTAGGGCAGGAGCAGCAGGCACTGCAGCAAAAGCAGCCTGATTCACTTGGATCTCTGTACAAATCCGACTAGACCTACAACCTTTTGCCAAGTAATCAATAGTGGCCGACTAACGTTCCCGCACATTGCGAGTGCGAACATGCAGAAACCAGCGCTTCAAAAGCCACCTGCGATTGAGAGCATGCAGAGACTCCCAATTGCGGATGATTCATGACAGTTGCTGCTCTGGATGATGCAACCGATGCTCTCACAAATCTCATGCTCGCAAAGGCTGCCAAGGTATTGAAGGCTGCTGCGATCGCGACCAGAGTATGGCCCTGTGGCACGGTTGTTTGAGACTGCGCTCTCTCACGACCATGGAAAGATTACAGAAGCAGTCACACTTGTGAATTGACGCCAACTAGGGTGCCGGGTCGAGCGCCAAGGTCGGTTTGGTCTGAAGATCTTTGAACGCCCACCGGTGATGGCCACCAAAAGAAGTTATGCTCTGAACGCCGCAGGTGAAGCTTTAATTATGTGGTGACATATGAAGTGTAGGCGTGTATCGAGGCTTCCAAGGCTGTAGCAGGCGAGCAAACGATTACTGGAAGAGCACCTGCCGACGAACACTGGAAATGCATTTTCCATGTGCAAACCACTTCGTCGAAGCACAAAAAAAAAAGAATGCCAGTTCTGGGACAGTTCCTGTCAATGCCAGGCCACGCGCAGCAGTGGCGCGTCCAGGAGAAGGCGCTGGCAGGCTGCTGGTTCAAGGCGACGCTCAACACACGACTGGCAGGCTATGTTCTTTTAGGGGCATGCGAATGGAGAGATTTTCCATAATATTCCGTGCATTTGCTTGAGCACGGATGTCCGGCTGGCTGGCATTGACGATAAGGCTTCGAATGCGGAGGTTGCGCTCGCCCCCCAGAACTCACTAGTACAGTAGCCGAATTCATGGCAGTGACCTCGTAGTCTCTTGACCCAGGAACGTACCATTCGCCGACATTGTCGCGCCGGCCGGACCTTTGTGCCAGCTTGCAACGCTCGCCAGCCAGCCAGCCCACGCAGGGGCCTTCAAATGCCATTACAAACATCGCATATGCATTGATGCCAGGCTCAACGCCCTCTTTGCTCTCGCTATCGGCCTCAGGTCGTTATTAGCCGCGACAGCCCTGGTGGAGACACCACTAACCCAGACATGAAGCCCAATTAATACATTATATGCGTCACGTTTGCATGAACAGACCGTGAGTGTGGTCTGAACAAGGGGATAGTCAGACGAGGTTGTTGAGGGCGTATGAATGAAACAAAGCAGGTTTCTTTTGCGTGTCTCATTAGGCACATGCTGCTCACCGTGCTCCCTTGACGTTCGGCAGGCCTGGGCTGAAGGCCGCCTGCAGGGACGCACAGCTGCCTGATAGCAGGTCGCTGGCGTTCGCTGGCTCGCACTTCCTACAAACACGAGCAACAGGGGCGAACAACGCAGGCTGCTCGTGCTGTAGTGTACATCAATGTAACAACATGAGAATGCTTAGAATGTAGGCAAGCAGTAGCAATGTGCACTCACATTTGGAACTGCGGCGCATGGAAGCCGGCACCAACTGTTGTGCTGCTGGTGCCGGCCCTTGTCAGCCCAGCTGTGTCAGAAGCCGGTACAAAAACAGCACGAGCAAGTGCACCAGGCGTAGTAGCATCAAACCTGCATGACCAAACACATGCATAATCTGGGTACGGGACCATGATGTCTGAAGCCATATGAGGTACTAACGTGCATCTGCCCAATGCCAGTCATTAGTCGGCCTAACAAGTGCTGGGTACATAAGCGTGCTAAACACTTGTAGTTGTATGCTTACAGCAGGAGACAAGGAAGGGGTTGACGCCACCCTGACCTATCTCTGTTACTTTGGGCCCTTATACTAAAGAAATGCGTGCCCTGGCCTCACACTTCAAGCATATCAGCCTTGCTGCACCGTCAGGTGTAATTTTGAGCCTGCCCAGTGCCTGCCCAGCATACAGGTGCTAGTGAATTGGCAGCACACCTGACACCCAACAGCCGTGCTACTGTCCGCTTGACCCTGTCCTTTGCCTTACCAGTACTGCAGCACGATGTCTTGCAGCGCGATGGTATGATCGCTTCCAGGGTTTGTGAGGTTGATTAACATCTTGGTGAAGGTGGATGCGAACACATCCTGGCCGGGACTTGCAATGAGTCTGTTGTCGAAGGCCAGGTACCTAACCAACAGAACCTGAGCAAGTGCACGAGTGTTTCGTGAAAGATTCTTAGAACAATCGTTGCCTCACACAATGCAGGCTATAGCAGTGCAATATCTTGCAAACTTTCAAGCTCTGCTGCGCGTATGTATGACATCAGAAATGTCTGCATGGCCTGAGAGGGGATGCGTAGGCCGATCAAGGATTTGAATGTCACTTGCGACGTGCGGTCACTTAATGCCACTTTCTGGCCACGGTGATGCCAACCATGCAGGAGGTCCGAACGTGATCGCACCTGAGGCCAGTTTGTCGGATTGCTTGGCTCTGCGTTCACCAACACCAGCGGTTGCTGCGGTGTGCCATTTGCTGGAGCCTCGAGCAGCCAAGGCGTGCAAACCGCCCCATTGTAGTTGACATAAGCAGGCACTCCCACCCCAAACTGTTGATCTGGGGTCGGTGCAGAGGGTGAGGCGGCTAAGCGCCTGCGCCTCCCAGGCGAAAAACCCTGTGTCACATCTGAAGAGCCATCCAGCTGTGATCCGCTGCCCTCTGCGCCGTCCTGCACCGTGTCCTGGGCCCCAGCAGACGGTGTTCTGGTCACACTATTGGAAGTTGGTGGTGTGGCACCTGATGCGGGCAGGACCAGGGTTTCTGCTGACGCGTTACTGGGCGGAGCGCCGCTCAGTCCGCCAATGCTGCTGTTCGGCTCCTGCAAAGGTTCCAACAGTTGTTAGGTAGGTCACAGGAGATGTTACATGTACAAGGTTGTACGACCACACCCACCGGCATAACGTTCAACAACATAAGCAATAGCATAAACTTGTATACGGCCAGACAGTATGTTGCTGCGGCAAGCACACGCAGAGAACTTTCACAAGCCGACAAGCCAGAGGTGTGCGGCAAGTGGGCATAACAATCTTAAGCAAACAACTTAAAGAATGCGGCCACAACAGTCGCATGCAGGAAATCCAGCTAGACAGAAAACACTCTATGAATGCATGTTTGTTATAATGACGACTAAGTAGCGGGCCTGGCACGCCGGCTGACTAAACTGACGTCTGCCTATTTCAAATTCGAGACAGACTGGTAGCAATTCTCAAAGCGCGATATAAAGCCGGCAATGCCATTCCAAACCCAGCAAAAAAAGGCACACGCAGTATGTAAACACTGCCGCCATCCTGCCAAACATCGCATTGCCTCGTCCTTACCTGAGTATCTGGTGATGAGGCGTTTTTCTTGTGCGCTCTAAAGAAAATCTCCAACCCTCTGTTGTTGAGTGGCGTGGGACTGAGAACAGCCACTGCCTGAGGATCATCACCCTCGTACTCAGTCCAAATTGCATCAAACACCACGTCACCTGTCAGAAGGCAGGAACGTGCATGCGCGGGTACGTTGATGCGCGCTTGATATGCATTGTGCAGCTCACGCTGCTGTCATATGCAAAAGCGACAAAGTCGCGTTGATGACCCAAGTGAAGGAAGGGGGGCAAGTTCATGAAATCATGAGGTAATTTGAGTACTAAGGTAGCACCCTGCCAGTGCAAGCGGACGCAAAGACCCATGACGCCAAGACTCACGACGCAAACAACCATGACGGAAAGTCGCAAGTCCGTTGCTAAGTGAAGCACAGGTAGCTGCGTGTTAAAAAGAGTTCCAGCCAATCGTAATCCTAGATCAGGCCTGTTACGACAATCGCTGCTGCTGCGCAGCAAGTTTCGACTGAAATATTCAGCCCGTGTGAAGAGAGTCGTGTGTCTTTGCCCAACAATGACCACTTATTGTGCTGCAACCCGGCAAGTGTACCGATGTGTGCGCGAAGGATGCTAGAAGTCTTCTGAAGCATTAGGATACCGCACTAGGTCGGTTTCGTCGCTCAACTTGCATTTCGACAGACCATGGGCATTACACAATCAGTGGAAGCAGCCCCGCACAAGCGTGTACAGGAGCACACAGCCTCCAAATCCCATACCATACCATCATATCATGTGAGGTATACAATGAGCTGCTCGGCACCTCAATTGGTGGCCAGGTTGGCAAGTTATGGCCCGCGGAGCATGCGACATGGCCGGTCTTTTAGCGACGCTTGCGGTCCGGCTGCAACGAGTGCAAGAATGTTTGACGGTGAGGAATGTGTTGTTTCATTCTGGCACTCGTTGCAGCCGCACTGCAACGGATTTTACAGTCAGAGGGGTCTGAAAGCCCCTCGTTATACCCATGTGTATAGGATTTGTAGCTCAATTGTAGATGTCAGACATTGTACAGGACTCACTTGACACGTCAATTGTAGGTGTCAGACATTGCAGTGTGCGTGAGCTGCTGTAGTGCGTGGTGTAACAGGTCGACACATTCCAATGCCAGCAGATTGGTCAGGTGGCAGATTGATTCGGTTTTTTTGCACAAGAACAACGCAGAGTTCTATGGGTGAAAGCAACCCTGTGCACAAATGCCGTTATGCTTGGTCAAACTCATACTCAAGGCTGACATGACAAGACCAACTCCAGGAGCACAGTGACCGCAAACCCACCCAAGGTTCTGTATCTTGCTTCATGTAGTACTTCTTCACCAGCAGTGAATGTCCATGTGAGGACCCATGGGCTAATGTTGACCTGTGGCAGGATCAGCAAGCAAGGCTTCATGTGCAAATCGTACATGGTTTGAAACGAAATGCAGCAGAGACTAAAGCAGCAAAGCTTGCTTTGAAGGCAGGTGCAAGCATCAGCTGCGGTGTTGCTTCTGCAACCGTGATGCAATCAGAGAGTCGTGGTATTGCCGGTAACAACTATGACTGGGTGTGACCCGGAAATGCACGAAAATGCTAGATTCCGCAAGAACCATGGGTCAAGCGAGAGTCATTATCACGTGGGTGGTGTCGTTGTAAGGGCGCCATCGTGCCCTGTGAATTCATACACATGTGCAACACCAACCATTATCCTTGTTCTGTGAAACTACAATAATTCAGACACACAGCACGCGTGGAATTGGCTACCCTCTGTTTCCCAACCAGCCCCAATGCTCACACTTGTGTTGGCGGGGCTGGTCTCCATAAAGAACATCCCGACAAACTTTGGAGTCGCGTCAGACGACTTTTGGATGTTGTATGTCTTGTAGGTAATCATAACCGTGCACTGAGGGTTCTGTTCCACTGTCAGGCTGGCTGTGGGTGACTGAGGATTGGGACCAGGTGGAGGTGCCAGCAAGGGATTCATTGAAGGGCTGCTTGACTGTGGCCGGATTTGGGGGCTGGAGGTGGTTGGCTGCTGCATCAGCGCACGTGTTCTCCGCCTGGGTGCCATGCTGCCAATGGTGTCGGGTGGGGGTGGTGGGAGTTGCCGGTGGCGAGCGACCGCATGGAAACCAACCGACGTCAACACTGCCAGCAGCCCCGCAAGCACTAGTGTGTAAAGGGCTGAGTGAAGGGCTGAGGCGCTCCGACACCGGCGTTGGTGGCTTGTACGCACGTTCCCGCACATCGTTGTGCTCAACGCATAGCGGCAAAGCCCCGCGCGTCAGGCGTGGGCTGGTCTGCGTCCCGTTGATGACGCTGATGATGGAAACGCGCCTTTGACTCCTTGATGCGCGCTTCCGCTCTTCAAAAGCTATGCAGTTTCAATCGCTCGTCCGGTGTCAAATACCTGCCTCGTGACGCGCCTCTGAGCACAGATTGTATGTGGATGCTGGCCTGCGAAACGTCAGATTGCTGTACTTCCTTTTAGTCAAGGTCATATTGTTGCACCTGGATTGCTGCATCTACTATGACCAAAGGTGCTTTGCGGCGCATGTGCCATGAAGCGCACCAGATCAACCTGAGGCAGGCGAGCAGGCTCCTGATGGCGCGTTCTGCGTGATGTGCGTCCCAATGATCAAGGAGGGATGTGGAGACAAGCCTCGGTTCTACTTCTGCAGCTATTGGTGAGAATGTAATCAGCACGTTCACACATCCTACCAGCCCCTTGCTCACACTTGGTGGTCTCCATAACGTTCAAAAACCTTCGCGAGCCGCTGCAGATGAACTCAGGCCGGGCGTCGTGCAGGCACCTGCTAAGACAATCGCAGTGAGCATTACGTCAGATACATCCAACCAACATGTTGTCATGTTAGTGTTGTAAGCACAGAGCCGAGGGTGGAGTGAAGCTATACAATTGTACATGTTTGGCGACCAAGCAGGTGTACACCAAGAAATGTACATCTGTCCAACGTGGTCTGGACTTGGCAGCGAGCCATTCGACTGAGATTGTTGCAGTACGCCCCTGTACTCGTGCCTTGCTCCATGTGCTTTGTTGAGGCTGATTTGTTCCTGACTAGTCTTTTTCTGGTACCCCCTGGCTTGAACGCCGGTTTCAGTTCTGGTAGGACTTGTCTAAGCACGATTTCTGTACGGCCATGACAGCATCCATCAGGCTTCATCTCTGCACACTGTGTTAGCTGTGGACTTCATGTGCTTGCGCCAAAGGTGACCTGATTATAGAATGCAGTGTTTGGTGGGATCGTAGGCACCTGAGCATGCAGGCACTAGGCATTTCTGATCATTCTGTTTGAATACTAAGGACGTAACAGCCTTCAGGTCATTCGGAGATGGCCAAAGTGGCGATACAGGATCCTTCTGAGACAGGCCACCGTCTGAACCATTGTATAGTGTTATGGCTAAAAGTCAGAGCTGGCTACGCGATGACCCACCCCACCCCGACACCCACCCCCAGGAGGCGTCAGAAAACAGCGGTTTTGAGTGCTGCCGAGGGCTCTACAGCATCTGGCTCAGGAGGACCTCTTTCAAGGACCTTCTGACGTCCAACCTCTTTCTGGCTTAGGCACCTGTGAGCTGCTGTTATTGGACTTGGCAGGCCTGCCAAAAGCACACTGAACAGCTTGCCCTTCCCCCATGACCCCGCCAAATTTTGATGCAAGCTATCCAAAACGGTTAGTTGCAGACCAACTCTTGACCCACTCACCCCTTTACCACAAGCGAGGCAATGTTCAAGTGGACTATGCACCCAAGTAGTCCAGGAGATGGGCCTTGATGAGAGCTGTCAATGAGCACCTTTTCGTGCAGCTGTCATTCTGAGCCGTTGGGTGGGTGGCAAAAACGGCCATATCTCACAGGTTTCTGTGACACGGTCGAAAACCCGCACCCTTGTGAGGGTCTACAATTTCAGAAGTGCCGCCTGCTGCGAATGCAAAGACTGCGATGTCACCTGCTGCAAACGCAATCAAATCAAGAATGGAACAGAACGCTTCCAGACCTTCAAAGTAAAGCAGGTGGCCCCTGGCATGGCTCATGTTGCACACGCAACCCCGGACAAACTGTGTCTGCATCTACAGATCTGAAATGTCTGTGGCTTTCTCTGTGGCTGTCTACGGGTAAAGACATGAAAATCTACATATTGCGCGAAGCCCTGCACATACACAGTGCGGAGTTTCTTCAATTGTGGCATCTAACAAGGCTCCACTTAGAAGATGTGCTGATCATCAAGCAGCAGTTCGTACTCTTATCACCAAGCGACATGTGCAGCAACTTTTAGAGCTCCTTTGTCATGCATTCATGATGCCACGGCGGCTCAACACAAAGGCTCGCACCGTCCTCACAAGTTAACACAGGCATTTGAAAAGCACATGAAGCGCTCGCAGTGCCTCAGTCTGCCTGCAAAAGCTGTTCCAGCAGGCGTACCCAGGCCCTTCAGGGGTCCCTACACGCACTCCTTGGCTGCCCTGTCCAGGGCTGTGGCGACCACCAGGGCGTCTGACTCGCTGAGCAGTGCGCTGGCCGCCAGCTGCAGGCTGGGGGGCGGCTGGATGCGGTCCAGGTCCGAGTACAGAGCCAGGCCCACCAGCACACCGCTTACCTGAACGGAAACAGGTAGGCACAGGCAAGGCACTTCAGCAGCACTGCTTGAGCGAACCTTAGGCTTGACTAGCACCCTGAGTGGGTCAAAATTGTCTGTCGCCTTACTCGGTTTGCAAAGGCCACACACTCTTGCCTCAAGGCAATCTACCCTACTTAAATAAAAGTATGGCCGGCGCTGTACTTGCACACGCAATTATTCATTCCTCACTCGCAGTCATTTCTTCTCCTACAGATGGCGTTCCATAGCACACAGTCAACCAAGCGCAGCTCGCGCCCCTGTTCCCTGGCCACCAGCACACCTGTAGGGCGTGGTCTGCAATGCGTGAGAGCAGCTTCAGGGCCTTGGTCCTGTCCGCAGGTGGGTTGGCCAGGTGCAGGTGGATGAGGGGCGACATGTCGTTACCACTGCCAATGACCTTGAAAGCTGCGTGCAAGCAACAGGCCACGGCAGGCTGGCGCAAGGCATGCTGGTGCAATCGCTGTTATCATCAGCGCTGACAATACGTATGTGGGTCAATGCACATGAAAACTGAGGTGAAGAACCTGATTTGGAGCACAAGCGATGAACTCCAGGCAGAAGCAGTCCTTTGCCAGGCAGGCTCAAGAGTGCTTAGCTAAACATATGAGGCCTTGTGTGAGCGGCATGATGGGACTGTTGCATGCAGCAGTGGATTTCTTTGGATCACGTCGTCAATTATCGTTACCAGTCCCACGACACGACACGACAGCTTAGTCCAATCCATTGCTTGGAAGATTGACTTCTGATTTACCTCAGCTGCGGAACAAATCCCACATGCGGATGGTGCTCATCAAACATCAGAGTCCAGGATGACGTCCACCGCCCTATGACATGACACAGCTCGTTCTGCTCCATTCCATAACTGGCTGATTCATTTGTGGGACTTGTGATGTGCACAATGCCCGCATCAACACATGAACAACAGGTACCAGGAGGCGTCCGAGGTTCACCTCTTGGGTTTGGAGCTGTTGGGGGCGATGAAGCTGCCGGGCCTAGACGAGTGCAATCTTCTCCCTGTACCTGATAACTTGCGCAGCTCCCTCCGTAGCGCTGCTGCATTGGCCTGCAAGCGCGGGATGAGCTCGCCCGCCTCCCGCTCCATCACGGCCAGGGACTGGCTAGCGGAGGTGGCAAGGTAGGGCGGGAGGGCCGCGGAGAAGCAGTAGCCGGAGCCACTGAGGCGTTGATGTTCGACAATCTGCAAGAACAAGCAATCACGGTTTTTGAGAGGCCGCACGGGTGGGACAGACTCTACCAGACAGAAAAGGTTAGCAATTGGCAGACAGGAAATCTGAGCGACCTACCTCTTCCAGTGCACTGTTCTTGCTTACCTCTCACTTGTGACCGGCTATCACTTTGCCAGACGAGTGAAGGCCATGTGGCGATGGTGATGATGAATATTGTGCATGCCCCTTGCCTCCTGTGAGCCACTCACCTCCTCAGCACCTACACAGAAGCCGCCCACACTGCCCAGCGCATTGCCCATGCTGGCGCACACAATCTCAACCTGCACACGGTGTTCCAGCAGCAGCACACAGTAAGGCCACGCCTTCATGCATGCCAGACACAGTAGATACCCAGGCGTGTGTTGCGGCGATTCAGTCTGTGGCACGCCAGCTTAACTGCAGTATGTCACCTTCTAGCATACGACTCACCGTCCTGATACATTAGTGTAGAGGCGAGCCAACCGAGTTGTGCTGGCATGAGTTGCTGACGAAGCCTGACAAGTACAAACCACAATGTGCTCATATATGTACCACCATTTGCTTTTGCTGTATCATTGCGCACCTGTGCTGGCTTCAGTCCCCAGTGTTCCACCGCGCCCCGCCCTGTGCGGCCCAGCACGCCAAAGGACATGGACTCCTCCACCACCAGACGGTACCTGAAGAGTGGCCGCACACAGTCACACATGGTCGTGAGCCTTTGATGCTTGCACAGGCGCTTCTAGACAGCCATGCTGAGAACTAAGCTCTCGTGTCGGTAGCAGAACAATTCACACAGCACCGTCCGTGCTGCTGCCGGTCAGCCACCCGGTCTGCCTTTGTGGGTCTGAAACTCATGTTGTCATGCTCGTTTCCCACTGACTTGTACTTGTCCTTGAGTTTGACCAGCTGGTCCAAGGGCGCCAGTTCGCCTGTGTTGGCGTAAATGCCCTCAACCACAATAAGCCGCCGATTGAGAGGCTTCCTACAGCACCCAGACACGTGCACCAACACTTAGCCAAACATTGATAACCAACATCACGAAGTGCCCTGCACGCCATTTGCAGGCCACAGCACCATGGCGTAATGTGCAGCAAAAGCGTACTGCAACGATTGGCAGTGGCAATATGTGGAGAACCAGGGTAACATTAGTCTCTGAAAAGCACTGTACGCCTGCATGATGCACGTATTACCATATGATGCATGTTATCCACTCACTTTTCCCTTGCTGATTCCTTCTCCACGTGCTTTAGAATACGCTCCAGGTCTGCCATGTCGTTGTGCTTGAACCAGAACACGGTGGCGCGGCTCACAGTGGCGCCTTGCTGGATGGGGTAGGCACAGCACTGTACACATGGAACAGCAGCGGTCATAGTCAACTGCATGTTCATGCTTTACCACTGAAGTGTTCGTGACAAATGCAAATCATACGTAAGTGCCTAGCAGTTCCAATGGTAAGCAGGGTGGATGCCACTGACGCCATGGTCAGCTGCATGACTGAGGGGACCCGGTCAAGTAATCACAACCACAGCTTGCACATCAAAATAATCCCAAGTTGCTGCCGTGTTCATCATCATCATTACATGGCTTTTCATGGTTTAACCCACGGTACTGCAGCTAGACACAATATCTCTCCAAGAATTACGCGCGTGACAATCGAGAAGCCAAGAAAGGTCACTGGTAGCAGGGTGCAAAGTACGAATGTCATCACTGGCAACACGGTT
>QAXH01002099.1:0-15876 GCA_004335635.1 Chloromonas sp. AAM2 | reverse complement strand
TCCCTCCCTTCCGCTCTTTCTCCTCTTACAGGGTTCCCGGCCTGAGCCTCCTCTTACACGGGAAAAATCCCGTGTGTGTGTGTGTGTGTGTGTGTGTGTGTGTGTGTGTGTGTGTACTTTTACATGAGGCGCTTTTTTACGGCACAAGATGGAATAATCAAGGTTAAAAAGCGAACAGCCAACAAACAGAGGGTCTCAATCTTATGTAGCAAGGTATTTTGTCAAACCATCACCATGATGAGGAAGTCATCGACTCGCGGAGCCGATATGCCACGCATGAGTGGTCTCGGGTTTCATGAACCTGCAAAACATGGCATGATCAACATTCCACAAATGGCGCAACACACAGCCCACAACAAGCTGAGATGTGGAAGGGGGCGCCGAGGTTCGAACTCGGGACAACCCGCTCTGCAGGCGGATACTCTACCACTGAGTTACACCCCCCCCTGTGTACTAACTGTGCTGTGATACATCCAACTTCTTCTTTATTATTGCAACCTTGACGCACATCAGGAACAAACTTACTAGTAGGAGGATTTTCTCTGCCTTTCCTGGGCCTTGCTTTCCCTGTGGTGCTTGTGTGACTGGCCATCAAGGGACGCATAATGAGCTCATCTCCCTGGCTGGTCTCCGGCCTGGTTGTGTTGCTGAGACCTCTGGCTTGGGCCTGCGTGTGGTGTGTTGTCTGTGTCCCTGTCTGTAACCTGTGTGTTTGTGCTTTAGTGCCGCCTGTCTACCTGTTTCTGGCCTCTGCTTGTCAGCGTGGGGTCTGGAGGCATGGTGGTTGGGTCGGTTGCTTTGCCTGTTGCTTTGCCTCTGTGTTCTTCCTAAAGTTACCTGGTGACCGTGGTTGTAAGCATCACTCTCTAACAACACGCTGAGCTCAAACGTCCACAGTATCCATACACACTGGTAGCCTGGGGCACATGAGTTACAGAATGTAGGCCCTCGAGCACCTGCCGCAGTACTCAGTAGAAGCAGCCATCAGGGGATTCAGGCACACTTTCCATGGCTTCAGACCATGTCAGACAATCGTGTGGCGCTGGAGTTTGTCAGTTGTCACTTGTTGCACGGTGGTGAGGGTGGCTTCACTGAACTCATGAGCTGCCAATGTCACAGCACAGATCACATGTGTTGGGCCAGTACGACGAATGCCCTGTCGGCGTGCTGCAGCAGCCACTCGAAATGCAAAAGCAAGCAACACAACGCAAACAAACACAATCAAACACAGCGGAGCGAACCAAGCGACACATGCACAGTATAGGGCCATCCAGGGGTTCAGATTCAGCGCCAACCTAGCTAACCCTTGGGGCGATCCTTCTCCTGCTTGCGCTTCGCCTGTGGTCGGTAGAAAGCTGTCAAAGCTCATTGTCATAGAATTAGTATGGCTAGTGGTATTTTTGGCACTGCCGCCCTAGGCTGAGCGTTGCCAGTCAGACAGGCACTGTCCAGCGGCTGGGTTTGTACAGAAAAGGCAAGCATCAGAGCATCCTAATCCCATGGCCACGAGGACAGACCACAAGCGGATCTGGAAGAAGGACCGCCAAGGGTCCCTGGTGGAGCGCAGCTGAGTTTAGGGTGCCTGTGGAATGGGTCTCTGATTGACCACGGTATCCAGGCACAGTATAAGCCCTTGCTTTTTCGTTGAGGAGCCTGACACTGTACTATAGCATGGCCGCCTGCGCAGCTTGGGGCACACGACTCACGAGAGGATCAGACCTGAAAGGCATTGTGCCTGTGATCACACTGTCACGCCGCACATACGTCTGAGAGGCTCAAGAGGAAGGGCTGCGAAAGGTGGCTACCAGTTCAGTTAGCCAGTTTAGCCAGTTCAGTTAGGGCCGCTCAACGCCAGCTGGCCCTGACCATAAAAAAAGTCTGCTAACCCTGACCTGGTTTTCCCGTGACACTGGTACCACTGACACGTTACACGTTCTGCACACATTCTGCACATGCACACACGCCTGCTTGCTCAGCTCGCTGTTTTCGCGAAGAAGGCTGTGATGGGTCTGGAGGATGCCGGTGCCTGCTCAGCCTTGCGCTTGTTGGACGGACGACCGACCTTGCCGCCTGTGGCCGCTGCATTCATACACAGCAACACATTTGATTATAACACATTTGGCTTTGCACGATCATCATGTGACAGTGATGTTGATATGCATGCTCCAGAACAGGATTCAAAACAGCCAAGGTTTGTTGTGCCCGTTTGAATATGCGACGTATGCAACGCAATCAACTCCATGCAATGTTACCTGCATGGAGTGAGATGTGCGCGAGCATCACTAACATATGCTGATGATGTCATTCGTGCATGTCACACAGTACCTGCTCTGCTGCACAATCGAGATGACACAGGCCGCTTTCGATCCTGCAGGCTGCGACTGCCGCCCTGACCGGCCTTAAGCGACCATGTAAGGCTTGGTATAGAATGCTCTTGGCACTACACCACCATGTGAAGCCTGTGCTGAGTGCTGTTGGCCGGTCCTACCTTTGTCAGCCTCCCCCTCGCCCCCCTCCTGGGATGCCGCTGGCTCCCCGGCCGCAGCTGCCCGGACCTCTGCAGCCTTGTCTGCGCGCTCCTGGCCAGCATGTAAAAGAATCACAATGTAAAGCAAACGTCTGCTGTTCCTAGAGATCAGATAATTGAGAATTACAGTTTAACGCGCATGGGCGTGTTACAGTCACTGTTCACTCACTTTGTCAAAAACTTTGCCCTATGAGTTTATCAGTCAGCTTGTCTTTACCTGTGCCATAGCCATGACGTCCCTTAGTCCCGCCGCCACCAGTCGCCTGTCGCGCTTGATGACCTCACCCAGGTCCGATAACTGCAGGGGCAGAGGGAAAGGGTTGTTGTTGTGGTTGTTGTGGTTGTTTACATGGCCTTCAGTCCGGGGAGGACTGCTCAGCGGGAGCGAGGGAGGGAGGGAAAACAAGTAGAACAACTGCTAACTGCACCACTGCACTAGCAAGAAATGCAAATCAGCTCAGTGGGCTGACCAAACAGGAAAAGAAAACCGGCTGCATACCCAGTTTGCTTCAAACAGCGTTTGTCTCGAAAGAGATAAACAACAAGACAGGGAAAGGGTTGTGAGGTATTCGAGTCACTTTCATGTTTATTTTGCTCAATTCAGACCCACCCAGGTCTGATCACTGCAGGGGCACGAGGGAGAGGGATGGCATGGCCAATTTTGCATGACGCACACTTTTGTTCTTTACCATACGTCCTCGAAATCAACACAAGGTAATTCATCTGAGCTCTCTCGTGTGACATCTCGTGTTCTCATACAGTTGTCAGACGGCCTTGTGGAAAGTCTACTGTTTTAGGAATGATTGCTGGGCCCCATGTGACCCATTGATCCTTGGATTTCAAGCCCCCTTTAAGCACGTCACAGCGACAGTGTGCTGCTATTAAGCGTGCTACCATGGCTGATGTGGAATGGCACCGTGTTGCAATCAAAGCTTATTTTCTCACCTTTCACGCTGAAAATCGACTGGCCTCGTGTTAACATAACGGTCCTCGTGTTCTGTTCGTGTTCTGAAGAAAGAATTCATTTGAGAAGTTCTTGTGTTGATGTCCAGGACGTACGGCATGCTCATGCTTTCCAGGACGTAAGGGCACCGTAGGCGGCTGCCGAATTAATTTCATTTAAAATTCTATAAGAAGGTTAAGGGCTGTGGCTGCGTTCTTTGTGTGGAACAGAAAATGACATAAGCAGGTGTGAATAGTTTGGGCATGGCCTTATGCCTTACCTTCACCGTGCTTCTCCTTGGCTTGGAACTTGTCAGCACTTTCCCACACTTCTCGGCCAACAGCTCCAGAAACAGCTCAGTGGCACGTGCCATAACCACCACAGCATCATGTGACACACGTGTGACGTCCTCGTCTAAACATGCAATCTTCTTCACAAGGGAGACTGGCAACCCTTGAGGCTTGGGGTGCGAGCTTCCGGCCTTGTTGTCAGCTGCCTCTGGTGCTGTGCTTGTTGCGCCTTCCTCTTGCCCATCTTGTCCTGCTTCTGCTGCTCGGGCTGCAGCAGCGGCCTGACACCTGGCTTTGAATTCTTCTCTTTCTGCATCTGTCAGCAGCTTCCAGCGCCGCCCTAGTTCCTTGGCTACATCAGCCACTGATATCTGCATGCATGGCCATGCAGCAGACATGGTTCCTAGGTTTTGATTTGAACTGGCAGGATGTATGGACAGACTCGTGCTGGAGTTTTGCAACAGCAGCTGATGATGAGAATGCTATATGCTGCTGTACCTTAGCTGCTGGCTCCTTAGCAGCAGCGAGGCTTTCCTTGGCTGCCTCACGGTTCTCTTCAGAAAACAAGAAGTAGGGTGTCCTCGCTGTCGTTGTCTTCACTGGCTTTGCAGCTGGTGATGGAACAGCCATTGTATTGACTTTGTGGCGTGTGAGGCAGATAGGCTCATTCTGTTCCTGGCAAGTCTGACACCAAGTTTCAAATCTTGCGTTTTGTCAGTTACGCATGCGCTAACCCCTCGCGAACCCTGGAATGTCAGAAGCGTGCTGCCTAGCCTCACTCTCTGAACCCGCATCGCCATGTGGAGGCTACTACTTGCCAGGTATGCAGCTCAGGAAGCACAAGGTACGACAGAGCGTCATTGTGCAGGCCCGAACACGTTCCCAGTTGTGCCGCTACAGGTCGAGGGAGAATGGAGTCCAACATCTGCAGACGCTTTCGCGTGGCATGTCCACTTATGTGAGTGCACAACACTGGCACACTTTCGCGATCATCAGTCGCTAAGTGCCATTAGCTGTGAATTGTTTGATCTCCTCATCGCGAATGCACGTCACCCGATGCAATGACTCTCGTTTGCATACAGGCGCCCGCGGTGTTCATCAACAGAGACACGAAGGTCATCTGCCAGGGTTTTACCGGAAAGAACGGCACCTACCATTCTGAGCAGGTCTGCAACATTGGAGTTCTCAATAGCACACACAGCTCCAAGGAAAAGATGCATGGCAGATGACGCACAGCTGCAGGAACATTAATAACCACAGCAGGAGTGATCACCAGCTCACATGCATGAAAGATGATGTGCATGATCAACGGTATGCATGGCAAACAATTTACATAAGCCTCTAATCAGCCCATGCCACAGACGTGACCCTTGTACGTGCAGGGGACGCTTTGTAAGCAACCAGCAGTTGCCCTGTCATGCAGGCTATTGCCTATGGTACCCAAATGGTTGGTGGTGTGACACCAAAGAAGGGTGGTACCAAGCACCTCAACCTTCCGGTGTTCAACACGGTCCAAGATGCCAAGGACGCCACAGGCTGCCATGCCAGTGTCATCTATGTGCCGCCTCCCTTTGCTGCTGCTGCCATTCTGGAGGCAGTGAAAGCGGAGCTGGATCTGGTCGTGTGCATTACAGAGGGTATCCCGCAGCACGACATGGTCAGTACACAATCTTCTCAAAATTGCTTCACGTCCAGCGTGGGAAAGTATTCGCGTGCAACCTAGCCTGCCAGACTCAAATGCAGCTATCTGCCAGTATAAACCGTCACTATGTGGTGCACTGGATTAATCATTGATTATTGATTAATGCACTGGATGCATTATGGTGATTGCGGGTCATGGTGCCAATCCCACGCTCAGCAATTGGTCAGCACAATACTGATCATCAGTGCAAGCAGAGCTGTTGGCGGGAGCAGGGGATTGTACGTTTTCCCCCCTTGCAAAGCACGTGGTACGCTGACAAGAGGCTAGACCAGCAAGACCTTGCATCGGTTTTGCAGCAAATGTGACCGATGTGATGTGATGTGATGTGATGTGATGTGCCTGCAGGTCAAGGTGAAGAAGATCATGAGCGAGCAAACAAAGACACGGTTGATAGGGCCCAACTGCCCCGGCATCATCAAGCCAGGGGAATGCAAGATTGGCATCATGCCGGTGAGCTTATGTCTGTATGTAGCCTGGCTGTGTACATAGCACTGATTGTGTGCACAGCAACAACCTCGTGTAGATGTGGTGCTTCTCCTTCCATTGCATTGCTTGAACATCTCGGCTTGTCAGCACAGCAAACCCACTGCAAACACACTTCAGCTGGTTGGCCGAGGCCTTGACTTGGCCACAAACAGGGCTGCAGCCCAGCCTGCACCAGGGAGCAGCAGCTTGCGAACACACAATTGACCAACCAGGAGGGCCTTGCTGCCATTACATGGCTTTGTGCGTATGCTGGCACTATTCAAGGCTCACCATGTCACTCCGCGTACCAACTCCCAGCGTACCTGTCTTGCTGCTTCACTCTCAGGGGTACATTCACAAAAAGGGACGGATTGGCGTCGTCTCCCGGTCCGGCACCTTGACCTACGAGGTGAGGACTGAAGACCTCACGGAGTGGAATCCAAGAGGTTGTGTTGTGGTAGAGCCATGCTTGACAGGTTGCAGATGCTGTGTTAGATTTTCAGCACGCAGTGAGACGCCAAGGCGGCCTCTTGACCTCGGTGTGCTGCTAACTAGTTGGTTCAGTCATCTGACTGCTGGTTCAGTTGTGAACATCTGCGGCTTGCCTGTCATTGGCCCTGCCTTGTTTAGCGCTGGCTCCATCTCTATTCTGCCAAACTGCCACTCCGGACCCTTCCCGCTGCCAGCCCCACATCGCCACTCAAATGATGGGTTCTTACAGTCGGGTTTTCTCCTGCCTTGCCATCTTTCTGGTCTTGCCCTCTGTGCGCCCTGCATCCGCCCCTGCCCTTTTTGCTTGGCCCGCATTTACTTCCTCCTTTGCCTTCTGGTGCGCTCAGGCCGTGTTTGTCCTCACACGTGTTTGTCCTCACACGTGTTTGTCCTCACACCGGTGTCCCTCGAAGCAGTAGACTCACACGTGCTGTCGCTGACTGCTGGCCTGCTGTTTTGCTCCTGCCCTGTGTGTGTCTTCTCAGGCCGTGTTCCAGACCACCAACGAGGGGTTGGGCCAGTCCACAGTGGTGGGCATCGGCGGCGACCCCTTCAACGGGACTAACTTCGTGGACTGCCTGGAGAGGTTCGTCAAGGACCCAGAGGTGAGGCTGCCTGGGTTACTCGAGCCTGTCTCAAGGCTGTTACTCAAGGTGGTTACATCAGGCGGTTACCCTCAGGTAGTGACGGGTCACTGAAGGGCTGAGGGCAGGAGAGCGGTTACTGAAGGCGGTTACCAGGTGGTGAGGGGCAGGCGGTTACCAGGTGGTGAGGGGCAGGCGGCAGGCGTGCGGACCTGCCAGTGCTTTGTGCATCTCTGTATAGTGTCAAGTCTCTGACAAGGATATGGTACAAGGATACCAAAGCCGTGCATTTTGCCAGACAAGGTTCCGAATCCTGACGTTCACTGCATTACGTGTTGTGGTTGTGATCTCAGACCGAGGGCATCATCATGATTGGTGAGATCGGCGGTACGGCCGAGGAGGAAGCGGCGGAGTTCATCCTCAAGTCAGGCACAAAGAAGCCAGTGGTCTCGTTCATTGCAGGTAAGGCACCTTGCGTAAAGTTATGACACACCATGCGAAGAGTTATGACACACCATGCGAAAAGTTATGACGCACCATGTGGCTTTGGCTTGCTGTAATCATATAGCATCCGGCCCATACAACCCAGCCACTGCGGTACAACCAGCTGTACCGAATGCAGCTGGAATCGGGCAACTCACGAGGATCCTTTCACGAGTCTCAACCATTGCACTTTGTTGTGTTTCTACGTACGTGTTGCCGCCGCTGTGTTTGGCTGCCTTTGGCTGCTTTTCCATCCGTGTTGTTGTTGTTGCTTCTCGTGCAGGCCTGACCGCCCCTCCCGGCCGGCGCATGGGCCACGCAGGGGCCATCATCTCGGGTGGCAAGGGCACCGCCACAGACAAGATCACGGCGCTAGAGGCAGCGCGGGTCACAGTTGTGCGCTCGCCTGCGCAAATGGGCAAGGCTATGAAGCAGATCTTTATGGAAAGGAACCTGCTCTGAGTGGTCGGAGGTTTATGGTGGCTGAGTAGCCTGTTGTCCTACCTGGGGCATGGGCAGATTGCATGTTTTGGTTTCACACTTGCTGCAAAACGTATCCCTTGCGCATGATCTCTCTTCCTTGCGGGCATCTGCTTGTTTGCAATGCTTGATAAAAAAAAGTACCTCTGTGAGCACCACGGACAACACTGGTTCCAGTGGTACTCCCAGGAATTGTCCCAGAACTGGCAAACTTTTTTTTTCAGGCTTCACAGTAGTAGTGGTATCAAACGCGAAGGGAGGGTGCGTTCCCACCAATGCCAATGGAATGTGTGGGGGAGGACTGCTCATCTGCAGCCAGGCCCTTACCGAGTGCCGTGTTTTACGAGTGGCTGGCTGTAAGGACTTGTACGCTTTTGACACCTGGATGGTTGTGAAAACGCACAAAGTTACAGGGCTTGCTAGGGTTTGCTAGGGTTGAGAGTGAACAACACTGACAGTGAACTTTCTCTACTCCACACGGAGTTTGAAGCAGATAGAAACGAACTGACGCACCAGCTCTAGTCAGTCAACTTTTTGCAGTCAACGCAGCTGGCCACAGGCCACGTTCCGAGGGAAACGGTGATTTATTGTTCGCCGCAATTGCAGTCTAGACCAGCTTGCAGATGTATCTGACCTGCCTTGATTGAGTATGGCCGGCGCGGACGTCTGCGACGCTGCCGTGAACCATGTCAGGTTGCATGGAGAGCTCGCACAGGAGCTGCAGGATGTGTGCGCGAAGTGCGTAGCGCAACCTGTTCTAGGCCACGTCCGCAACATATCCTCGGCCATGGAGCTTGAGGGACAGCAAAGGTAAACATTTTGTGCATGCTTACCCTATGCACCCATGGTCTGCCATGACTGAAGCATGACAGCACTGTGGCAGCAAGCAGTGTATAGTTGAGTGTTTGGACATGTACGCACCGGACCTGAGTCTCAATCTTTCAAGATGCACAATCCAAATGTCATGCTACTGCATCAGCAGCACAAGCATGCCATCTGCCCAAACCTCAGGACCTGTGAGGTCTTTCAGTTTTCCTGCCCTCAGCTGTCGCTCCAGATGTCCTTGCATTCTGCCCTCTTCCAGAATTCTGACAGTGCGCGGCGAAATGCAAGCAGCGAGTGATGCGGCGGACAAACTGATCAAGGAGTTGGAACAGCTGTGCTCACCAGCTGTGGGCAAGGATAAGATTACAAAACAATAGCCAGCCTGAGTACATGTAACAGTGAAGTGAAGTGACGTCAAACTGGCTGACGTATAGACTCTAAACAAGCTGAAATGCAGCCAAAGTCGGCTTGTACCCGGAAGAGGCTACAACAGCCTGTAGCTGAAGTCAAGGGAAGAATGACTGCGTGACCCTTCAGCTCTGAGGACTCCGTATTGCCTAGTTGGAATCTATGCACTGCTAGGCATTCTTTGTACCAACGGTAAAAACGTGTGCCCGCTCTCCGCCTTGCCACCACAAGCCTGGCCATTGGCCATTGATGGCCACATGGCCACGCAGCTGACTTTTCTAGAACATATATTCATACGTAGAGCTTATTGAGAATGGCTCTGCTTGCATGGTTTTGGGACGTATGTGTTGATGATGATGATGATAGTTGTGGTCCACCTAGGGCAACTGGTAGTTTGAGCAACAGTTATGACGGCATATGATCCACTCAGTGACACAGTGACCAACTGTTGCCTGAATTCTGTTGTGAGCAAATCTGAGCAGTTGTGCACTCAACATGATATGTACATTCCTTGACTTGACTGCCTGTTGCTGCAAGCTGCACCGTAGTAATTCAAGTAACTGGTCCCCAAGCATTCATCTTACAGATGGCAGTGTCTCTCCCATGGTCAAGAAGTGCATGTACCAACTCAACAGGTTGGCCCCAGATGAACAAAGTGAACAACAAAGAAACGTCAAACAGTGATCAAGAGCAGCAGTGGGCATCTTCAATACGTCCCATTTCAATTTCACAAAATGTCACGAAAGGCCCAAAAACGACAGATCTGCCCTGAGTTTCATCAGTAAGCAGACAATGATACAAACCCCCTCGAGCTGAGCACAAACTGTAATCAGCTGTGGGCCACGCTGAGAAACAACACTTAGGGCCTAATAGACAAGCCTAGTTTGTAGCCCGGCCGCACTTTGCTGTCTCTGCAGCCCCACGACAGCTACACTCCTGCCGAAGCTTCTAATCAACCCGTCATTTACATGCCTGTGATGCCGGCTTTCAACTCCTCCATAGTAATGGATTGGTCTGGGCCGACGAAGCCGTTGTCCTCTGTCAAGAAGAGCATGCAGTGACATTCCTGCAGCAGCATGAACGCAAAACGTAAGTGAGGACTGCCACTGCTACACCCGTGTGGTGTGTCAGCACCCATGTTGCGCGCAAGCGACATGCGGCCTTGTCATCAAAAGCATTGTGCCATTTCCCACTGCATGCTGCGCGTGTTGACCTGCCAGGGTGTAATGGCAGCATGTCTGAGATCTGTCGGTTGCATGCATGTGCTGACCCACCTTGCGCTCACGCATTGGCACGCATGGGCAGTTCCAGTAACCCTGTGCTGCTTCTGCTTCCTTGTCATCATAATGCCGGCATGGGCACAAGGGGGCACCCAAAGTGTCCTTGTGCTCTGCCAACCCCTGGATGACCACGGCTGTGACAGACTTGTCCACGCAGAAATAGGTTTTTGTCCTGCAAGAGGTAGCACGATGTACGCATCATGTCTTGCGTGTCGCAGTCCAGCTCAATGCTGCAAACTCCGCAAACCATCTTGCCGCCCCTTGATACTTCGCTGAGGTTCAGACAACAAACGCTTGCACTGATGACCTGCTTCTGATGCCATTGCAAGACTACACATACAGATGCACTCTAAGGAGGGTGCCTGAGCTGGGGCGAAAACCAGGCCCGCAGCTGCGATCCCGAGGTCTTCGCACCTCTTGGCGTATTGTTCCGAAAACTTTCTCATCACCTCCAAGTTCTTTGATTCCGTTTGCGTCTCTGCAAAACAGAGATGGCAGAACACACGCGCATGAGGCCCAACCTCGAGTTTCACGGCTGGTGAGGTGGCAAAAGCGCTCAGTGCTTGCCTGCGAATATCAAACACTACGCACGCATAGCAGAGCAGCTGTGCAGCTAGGCCACAGGCTTCTCTATACCTGTGGTTTCAGCTGCTGGCTGAGCCGAAGCCCTTGGCACCAGGCTTGCACGGCCAGGGCGGGCCGCACGTTGATGAACACGAGAGCATGACGAGGTGCTGCCGATCTGCATGATGTTTGTCTGTTTGTAGCGGTGCAGGTCTACAATCAAAATCGCAAGTATGCGCTTGAATGCTGGGATGAAGCGCTGTAACGACGAGTCACAGTCAGCAGTCAGGTGTGACTAGCGGCTTGTGTTCCTGTGATGGTGAGATGCCCCCTGCTGCCACCACCCACCCAACCTGCCTCCGTTCAGCTTTCCGGCCGCAGTGAGGCCTCAGACAGGACCATTTGGCCGATCCAAGAGCCCTAGCCTACTAGAATGTGGTGTAGCAGGCCAACGACGTCCAGTGGCCTTTGCACCCTTATCAATCCATCAACCTGCGGCACATCATGGCCGTCCAGGACACAGCTCGCGTCAGATGGGCTCTGGACAGTGGAGCCTGGCAGCCTTCAGACCAGCAGTGGCAGGAATGTTGCGCCATGCTGCCTGAGACAGAAGTTGCAGAGGTGCTGCGCTTCGTGCGTGTGGATGACAGGCACCGTGCAATGTGCAGCAGGCTCATGCAGCGGGCCTTTCTGAGCCGTGTGTTCGGCATGCATGTCAGGCGAGTATCAGTGACAAACACATCGCTACTCTGGCCAACTGGGTTCAAAGTTACAGTCAGACACTTGCACGATGGCAGGCTGACAACACTATGACCCGCTCTGCAAGCCCTGGACTAGTCACTGCAAACTTGTCAAAAGCCTCTAAGGGCCTCGTATACGACCGCAACCTGACTTTCCCTATTCAAGACTTTTGGCACCATGCTCATGATGTAATCGGGGGATGATGCATGCGTCTGCTGAGCGCCTAGACTGTTTGGTGCGCAGAATCGTAAGCTGCAAAAACCCGCGTTATATTAATGATGAACTGCACCCTTGTGTATGCGCAGAGATGTGCAGATACGCAGGACCAAGGGGCGCAAACCCTACCATGCCGGACCTGCCAACCCGCCATGGGCACCCAACCTCAACTACAACGTATCACACGAGGTCAGTGACAGATGGGGCCTCAGCTACAGCACCACATGCCCATCTGCCATCGTTTTCATGTTCAGCGCAATGCTTTGGGAGAGAGAGATGATCAAAGCGCACAATATCGTCCAATATCTCCGAGGATTGCCTCAGGTTTGCATACTTGCCCAGGACGTGGTTCCCTCTGGCTCCTTCAGTCGCACACTGGAATCCCTTTCTTGGTTGCAGAGCGTAGACATACTTGCACTAGCAAATCTGCTCACTGCCAGATTTGTGGTGCCGCACATCGCACCAGACAGTTTGGATTGTGAAGTCATCTCGGTGAAATCCCCACATGTAACGGTTCTCTGCAGGGTCTTTTCACGGTGCTTGTGAGTGAGCCTCATGTGCTGGTTGGGGTGGACGTGGCCGCCCCCACACCCCGCCCAGTTCCGCCCGGACACACCCTCCTGTCATCTCTAGAGCAGAGGTTCAAGGACGTACTGGACACACAGGAGGTGGGGTATGCAACATAAATGATATGATTGGAGTAAATATAGTGAAGTACCGTTCAGGGACACACGCTCACGTCATCATTAGATTAGAAGTTGAAGACGTACTGCACTCACAGGAGGTAGTGAAAATGGTCATGCCGATGATGTTGAAGAGAATAGTAATAGTGGAGGTTCAGGGACGTACTGACCGACTGCACAGGAGGTGGGGTACAAGAGAGCCTGGCGCACATGGCTTCACATGGACAGCAGCTTGGTGTGATGTGAGGGTTTGCATTTGTCACCAGTACCGGTTTGAGGTCGCACCCTGCTTCACTCCAGATTCTGCTTGAGTTCAGATGCAGACCAGTAGCTCGTCCCTGTCTGATAAGAGAACATAATTCATCGCAAAAGGACAGGCTCAATGCCACGGGCGGGTCCACGCCACGGGCGGGTCCACGCCACGGGCGGGTCCATGCCACGGCCAGGGGTCCACCAACCCGCTTGAATGTGTCAGCGAGCACACCACACTAGGCGCTCCATTTGCGTCAGGCGGGTTGTTGTTGTTGTTTGTTGGATGTGGCCTGTGCTTATGCAGTGCTTGTTCCTGTCTGCCGTGCAGTGGGAGTGTGTGCGAGCTGCTCAGCCGGACGATGCCAGGGCGGCGCACGTGTTCCAGACCTTCTGGTCACTCAAAGAGGTGGGGAGGCGGGCGAGTGAAGCGTGACCACAACATTGTGATGCAAGGCTCAGGTCCAGGCTTTATGGTCGTGGTGATGAGAACGGGTCGTGGTGATGAAAACGAGGCCAGGCATGTTGCCTGTTTTTACAGTCTCATGCCAAGTTGAGCGGTTGTAACCAACAGTGTGGTCGTCATACCCAGCAGCTCCGTGCTGAGTACAAGCATCTGCTGGATTGTCAACAGCGCCATGCCTCATCACACCGACTTCACACCAACTCCCATCTTGTACAAAAGCGGCTTTACGGTCCCTTGCCATCTCCCAGACAAAATATGCCTTGGGTGTGTGGTGAGTGCAGAGATCCCTTCCGACTATAGAGTGGCGGGACAATTCGACCAATATCCCGGTGGCTTGTGTCTGTTTTTGAGACAGAGCCAGGGACGAGCAGCTGCTCACAATCTTCAATTAGGGATGCGTCATCACTCGCTTCCCACCATCTTGGGGTTTTTACATCTTTTGGTTCACAGTCCCTCATACAGCTCAAGCCATGCCTGGGGTGCTTTGTGCAGGCGTTCATCAAGGCCCGAGGTGATGGGCTGGGCTTCAGCCCCCTCAAGCGAGCCTGCTTCACGCTGTGTGGCGATGGGCCGGGGCTGATGACTGCCTGTCTGACGCTGGACGGTGTGAGGCAGGACAGGTGGGGAATGGGGCGGAGAAGGGGCGAGAAAGGGTGTAGAAAGGGCGGAGAATGGGTGTAGAACGGGGGTAGAAAGGGGGTAGAATGGGTGTAGATTGGATTCAGATTTCAACATCACGAGCGCATGCTGCGCAAGGTGCTTGACGCTGGATGGTGTGAGGCAGGATGGGTGGGCCAAGGGCGTAGATTGGTCGAAGGATGGTTAGAAATGGGGAAATGGCAATTGTACACATATCAAGGACCAAAAATAGTAAGTGACCAAAAACCGTGGATTCCGTGTATTGATTGTTGGTGAGGCAACAACCATTTAAATGCCTTGCAGCTGGCGCTTTGCTGTGCTCCCCCTGCCCCATGGCCACGTGATGAGCGTCGCTACGGGACCCCCGGCTGATGCCATGGACGCACTGGGGGTGAGTGATGTGAGCCGTTACTTGCAGTCAGGCGAGCAGTTCTTTCCGTTCCGTGCACTACCTCTGCACCGAATGTGTGCGGGAAGCGAGGCAGGCATACTATCCAGGCTGGCTAGTACTTCCCATATTGTCCAGGCACTTTAGGCTGCTTATCAGTCAGCCCAGTGTTTGTTGTGCTTCCACTGTCGCGCCGCCTGTGCTGTATCAGTAAGCCTGAATAATCCGCCAGAGGGTGTGGGTTGCTGACATCAGTGCAGCACAGCACGAAGTGTCCTCGGGCCACAGCATGACATCGGTTGGCACACCATGAGTCCTAGTACTCATGCAAGGCTCGCCCTGGTGCCCATCGTGTTGACATCGGACTCCATTGACTGCAACCCATTTTGCTGCATTGCAGGAGTTTCGTGCCACCTTCCAATCACCCAACCTTGGAGCCCAAACCCTAGCCATGCACCTGGACACAAGTTCACCTCCAGTGGAGCTCATCAGCATCGACAGTCTGTTAGACAGTATGAAGGAAACAGTATAGTATGGTTGTCTACTTGACAGTCTGATAGACAGTCTAGTTACAGTCTATTTGACAGTTGCCTTGTAGTTTGACAGATTGATTTGATAGGCGGTAGATAGGCCTTGTTAGATAGACAGTATGTTGATTCGAATGGACAGTCTAGTTGCCTACTTGTTTGATAGACTATAGTATTTAGATCGACAGTCTCAATATTGATTGAAAAAATATTGAGATTGAACAGTTAGAGGATTGGCCAAACTCTTACATACTGTGCATGGTTAAATGTTGGCGACACTACTGTTTCTCGTGTTGATTGAGGACGCCCCATGCTTCATTAGTAGGGCATGCATTTGCCCCTTGTCGCCTGAACTAAGCGATGTCGCACTAGAAGCTAGCGTTTTCAGGACACATCAACAGTGTGCGTCAGGTTAATTGATTGTGAAGCACGCTATGCCTCCACCAAACCCCTCCACCAAATGACATGCCAGTCTGGCATCTGGAATCTGCCCGAGAGCATGAAGCTGGTGTAGTACAACAAGTGCATGAGGAGCTTGCAACAACTTCTTTGGCTCAGTGCAGCAATTGCCCATGCGGAAGAAAAGAAAATCAGATTATGAAGGCCCATGGGATGATCAACACTATCGTTTCTTGACGTTTGTCTGAACGGCATTCCCAGCCAGGGGGGGCAAGTTCAGTTTTACCCTGTTACGAGTTGCGCATGTGCCCGAATGTGCTAGTACCGCTTCACAAGCTCACCAAACGCAAATCACTGGTAGGTGCGCCTACGCTCCGACTTCAGGTTGAGAAGGTGGAGAAAGGCATGTTGAATATGGAAGTCGGCGCTTGTGTTCATTTCAAGCAACGCATGATGCACTTATTCTGCCCCGCGACAATCACACCAGCCCACCCAACATTTGCCACCTCCGCCGCCCCCTCCACC
>QAXH01002098.1:0-25738 GCA_004335635.1 Chloromonas sp. AAM2 | reverse complement strand
TGACACCCACCCATGTGCAGCACGCCCCGCTGACATCCACCCATGTGCACGCCCCGCTGACACCCACCCATGTGCAGCACGCCCCGCTGACACCCACCCATGTGCCGCCCCGCTGACACCCACCCATGTGCAGCACGCCCCGCTGACACCCACCCATGTGCACGCCCCGCTGACATTCACCCATGTGCACGCCCCGCTGACACCCACCCATGTGCACGCCCCGCACCACCTCCGCACTGCCTGGCAGATCAGTCAGCGTGTGCAGCAGAGTCACCTGCAAGAACAGCACGTGTGACAACGTCCAACGTCCACCGCTGTAAGGGATGTGGGCGCCAAGTCAGGGGCATGTGCAGCTGACGATGATGATGTGGCAATTCCCATGACCAGCATTCAACAGTAACCTCAGTACACCACAAAGGACACCAACCACCTCTCCCACTATGCCGTTAAAAGTACACTTCTCGTTCTTCGGCTGACAATTCACCTATCTGATCTGGAATCACTTTCCATAAACGCGATTTATGGTCGCCTATCCGATTGAAAACCTGGGGCATATCCCCACGCCCTTTGCCCCCCCCACACACACCACGCCCCACGCCCCTGCTCCCCCCACACACACACCACGCCCACCCCCACGTCCCTACCACAGTACAATTTGCACTGTCCCTCTGGTATGGCCGCCCAGATGAATAGCCCCGCCATCACATTGAAATGCATTAAGAGCATTTCGCCACGTCCTGTACCTTGAACACGCACCTCGCCTCCCCCAACGTCCCCTCCACAGTACAATTTGCACTGGTCAAACTCGGGCAGTGCGTGCGTTAGGCTGAGCTCCGACAGCGTGTATGTGGAGGGCTTGTTCAGGATCACTCCCAGGGTGCGCTGATCGTTGTGGTCTGCAATGTGCAACACATGCAACCGTGTACATGATCTCATCAGCCGTGAAACAGCCTGGCAGCCCTGAAACCTGTAAACATGCATCAGCACATGCATCTACACATCTACATCAGCACAAGTGCACATGCCATGTGCGGCACATGCGCATGGTGAAAACGTCGACACAGGAAATGCTCTGCATGCGAAGGATAATCAAGCGCATAACTCAGAAGAACCAGCCCACTACCTGACGTGAAACCATGCCTACAACCAGCCCACCAACCGTGACGGCGAAGATTGTACCACGCTCATGTCAACACGAGTACGTTACATGCACACAACATGCACATAACACAGGGTCACCTAGGATGAGGATGACTGCCTGGAAGAAGTACGTCTGGCTGCTGGAGAACATCATGGGGTGCGCCAGCAGCAGGCAGCCCTTCTCAGGCCGCGGCAGGCTGTGGGCCCAGCTGTGGCCTAGGGAGGGCGCTGCAGAGTGGGAGTCTGTGCCCTGCTGACCGCTGGCCGCGCTGTCACCGGCCGGTGAAGGACTTTGGGCTCGGGAGCTAGCTACGAGCCGAGCCCTGCACATTTGATGCACACGTACAGCACTCGCCCCTGTGACCCTGGTCTTTGGACACATGTGGCTGGCTGGAAATGGCAATCATGCAAGATGAATGTGGAATTGGAAAGACACAGTATGCAAGATGGGTACAAACACATCCGTGGGCAAGAGATGACCACACAAATCTGGTCCTTGTACCAATGGATCAATGCGTGCTAAATACCAGTGACCAGCCCAAGATTGCCTGTCTAGGCACTCGCTGCATGCTTGACCCAATACACATGTCACACACCTTACATGCAGCGTCCAGGCCGATCCAGTTTGTGAACAGTTGTTGATATGGTTTCAGCCTGCCCACTTGGTGTTGTTTGTCAAACCTCAACACAAAACTCGCCCATGCTCGCACCTGAATTCCCTCCAGTCCGTGTCCACCCCTGTGACAGGCATGACCAGCCCGGGCTCGCTGTCACCCGCCACGTCATCCATGCTCCCCATGCTGCCACTGCCCAGCTCCGGCGGCACGGCTGGCTGCTCACTCGCCGGCTGTTGGCTGGACGCCTCGTCGTCCCTGTGAACATGCACACACATGTGATGAGGCAGCTGCGCAAGCTGTGATGCTGGGAGAGCTGTGCTGATGTACACTCTCTGCCATGGCTCCTTTCATCAGACCAAGAGCTGAGTTGAACATGACACTCAGCATCTAAACATGTTGTAGCAGGGCCTTTGTAGCCTGCATATAGTCCCAATCCAATCAGTCTCAATGCAGGCACATGCAAGGATCCTGGGGCACGGAGCCAAGAGAATCATGTGCTGGTTTATGTGGGCTGCCAGCTGCAGTGCCTGTAAACGTGCATGCCACGGTGCTGATCCTGTTGAGGCTACAACTGTGCCTGTATGAGTCAGTGTGCAGGATTGGAGGTATGGGTGCGTGGGAGGCAGTGAGTGGAAGGGTCAGGATCCATCCATTCCCAAACCATGATAGGGCAAGTGACGCACCTTGAACTTGCGCATAAAAGTGGTCCGTGCAGGCGCCGAACGTTGGGGCTCCCGGTGGTTCTCTGCCAACAAATTTACGGGTGAGTTATCGCAGTGCGACACAGCATAATCACCTGGCATTCAACTATGAGAGCATACCTGTGACCCTGTGCACGCCCGTCGCTGCACATCTTGAGTGGGAGCACGAGAGAAGGGCACGCATCGCCCACCAGGATGGGACCTGAGATCAAGCGACTGCATTTTTGTTGCTGTTTTATTGATTTTCAATTGCGTGAGAGCGCAGGCTCTGGTTCACCTGGCACAGGAAGCCCTGGTTACAAAAGTGCAATGCCGGTTTCTTTCCATTAAAGGATCTGTGAATCAGGCTGTGCACACAATTTGCTGTTCAGTGTACAAAGGTCAATGCATACAGTTCACACAGGTCAATTCACAGATCTTTGCAAGGAGTGAGTGCACTGAATGCACTCCTTGAAGTTGCTACCCCCCTGCCTCTACAGTTAACATCAGCTTACATCCAGGCAGTCAGCACGCCCAGCTCAGCCTTGGCTGCAGTAGCGCACACCAAGCAAGCGTGTGGAGGTAAGGGGAGGCTTGAACAGCATACCTAGCACAGCAACTGAAACTATCACTGTATGCACTGATTACATCTGGCACTCTCGCCTGTTGCACATGCACTAGCACTACGCAGGATGCAACTAACACACGTTAAACTCGTCCAATGTGGAAATCTGTCAGTTGCAAAGCACATGTTGTCAGTGTACCACTTCAAAGCAACAAACAACTGGATACCTCACAGGAATTGTCTCAGAACTGGCAAACTTCATTTTTTATGTGTCCGTTCTGTATCATTTGATCACAGCACTCTCACGAGCAGGAAGACATTCCCCTTTCATATGTTTCTCATCTGTGTTGCTCCGGCTGAATCCCAAAGAAGCTGTTACGCACGCACCTCAAACATTGGCTGAAAACCTTGACAAAACTCACAGACTGTCCCAACGTGCCTCAAGCAAGAGCATCAGCATGGTTTCCAAAGACGTATGCACTTTACACATACGTTCTGTGGGAATGCAAGCCCGTTGCAAAACTGTCACATGAAGGTGATAGCCTGGTGCAGAAGTACTAGTCAAGTCAAGTCTTGTTCCGTCCAGACAGGGAGTTATGGGCATATGGGTTTGCAATTTACATAGAATTCTCGCTATCCACTTCGCCGTGTGTGTGACTCCGTATCATCTTGCTCATGGCACCCTCACGAGCAGGAAGACGTTTCCCTTGTCATCTCTGCCCACTCGGTGTGTGTCGTCCAGGTAAGTGATGTCTAGGTGCCCATCCGGGTTGAAGATGCTCAGCAGCAGGTCGTAGTTGGCCTCAAAGAGCTTTTGGAGCTGAGCAGGCACCTGCAAAACATGTAGGGTAGTCAAGGGCGTGCAAGAGAACAAAAGATGAATGCGAACAGGTGAGCCAGATGGCGGTTGTGACATTCCAACATTCTGACATCAGGCAGCATGACAAAGCAAGCTAAGATAAGAATGCAGCAGCAGTGGTCAAGCATTAGCAGTAAATGCCAGGCGTTGTGGCCTCGTACTGCGGGAAATCTACAGTAGCCTTCAGGATGGGACACATGCACTGCCATGTGCTGAGGTGGATTGCTGCCGTTCACAGCACAGCCGCGCTGGTGCCCACAAGTCTCGTCAACTACCAGCTCTCACCAGCGTTGCCTCTCTAAAGGCGATGCCCACTCTCTGCGGGGAGGTTGGCGTGTAGGAGGCGGTGATGGTCAGGGCCCCTCCCACCATGGATAGACCGGCAACGGAAAAATCCACCACGTTCACCTGGCAGGCGTGGCATGGCAACACATCTTAACACGTGTACCCTGGGCACAAGCAGATAACATAGAAGGAGGCATTGCATAGGTCTCACCATCTGCTAGCAATTCCTCACCAGATAGGGTGAAGGCCTGCCTCCTGCATCACCTTGCTTCACGTGTCGCTCACTTACACAAAGATCCCCTGTACCCATGGATTATACACGTGTCCCTTGCTTCTCACCCAGGTCACTCACCGCCTCACTCTTGACGGTATCTATGATCTGTGTGAAGTCTCCTAGTTTGATGAACTCTCTCAAGCCGAGCTTGGTGCGCTTGACTCCCTGTGCACCGTATGGGCATAAACAGTGTTGATTTAGCATGTGAGGAACAGACCAGAACAGGCAAACACCCAGTGAAACTTGGACAGAAACCGGCACCGAACTGTTTCCATAACCATTTGTTAAGCATCTGTTGGCTGTCCTCGAGCACCTCCTACCATGATTGTGATGGTTGAGAACAGCAGCTTCCAGTTCCCGTGGCACATGCCCAGGTGCTCCGTGGGCGCAGTGACGGGCGTGTGCGCCTCTAACTGCTGAATCAGGCCCAGGATGAGCTCACGCTTGGCCACCTGAGGCAATTGCATGCAGGGCCAGAAACATATACATCGTTATCTTTACCGACATAGAGTCACTGATAGCTAAGAAACACAATTGAAATGCAGCCTATGCCTTATGTGCTGCATGGGAATGCAGAACCTGAGCGTGAGCTGAGAGGAGGAAGGAACAGCCACCTTGTCTTCACAACGAGCCAGGAATCAGGAATGCAAACGCTAGCAAAAGAAGCATATCAACAAGCACCTCAGTGATCTGGAGCACGTGCTCGCCCATCCACCAGGTGATTGAATCTACCTAAACATAGATGCAAGGGCTTGTATCATGAATCACACAACATGTGCGGGCGCAGGACGTGTTTAGACGAGGCATGATGCCTGGCACATGTGTGGTTGCGCAGGTGCACTCACAGGCATGCCAAAGATGCCTCTGTCCACTCCTTTGAGCGCATCAGTGAGCTGCCCCTTCAGGGCACTGACAGCAGCAGGGGCGGGCGGGGCGGCAACCAGGGCAGCCTGCGGACGATAGCCACACAGGGCAATAGCACGTGGAGCCTAGAAATGGCTGGGCTGGGATGGCGTGGCTTAATTACACGTGTTGCAAGGGTAGGCAACCAGCACGATTTCACGTGTTTGCTGCATCCAGCACACCACAGCTGGCTGTGCTTTGCACGTTTCTGCGCTGGTGCTGGGTTGCGTATACACTGTTGCTGCATGTGACTGTACGTACATTGCAGGTTGTGAGTTGAACATGTCGCCTGCACGGCTGTGCTTGCGCCCAGTGCTGGCATCGCCTGGTGCATGACCCCTCCGACCGTTCCCGGACTGCGGCAGGCTGCAGCAATGGGTATGCACGAAGCATGAGCTTGAGTTCTGATCAGGCAATGAGTGACAGGCACAGGGCGTGATGCATGAGGTGAGAACCTGGTGAGGCAATGGGATCAAACTGAAGCAGGGCACCTTGACTGCGCTGTGTGACACTGGTAGAAACTGAGCGATGAAGGTCAGAAGAAGGAGCCGGATGTCTTGTGCAAGGGCGCAGAGCCTAAGGAATGCAAGTGGCAGAACTGATGTGGTTTGAATTGTTGTACCACACCTTGACCACATACGCCTGGCTGTGCCTAGGCCTTGGAGATGCAGGCAGGGCTCCAGTGCTGCAAGGTGACAGTGCTGCCATTTCCGAACAGAGAATGCGCCACACGGTGTCTGCTGTCTAGCTACCTTGTGAGGTCCAAACTGGGATCGGATTTGGCATGAGAAAAAGCGTGACTTTGCCGTTTGTCACCGGCACACCGGAAACTGCACTTGCAGGAGCAGGCGTAATGTGCAAGTTGGTGAAAACGAAACAGTGTTTCACGGACCCAAGCTGTGCTCGCCACCTCCCACTCCGAGGTCACGCCAAGCCCAGGCCAAACCCGAGCAGCTACGTACCAACTCCGCTCAGCACGCCTGAGCCCATCCTTTGATCGTCATAGGCAACGCTATGGGAGGCGACAAGTTGTTAGACCAGGTCAGAGTGCACGATGGGTGCAGCAGCCCTATGAAGCCCTAGTTTTTCTTCGGCCATTTGCGTTTCAGGCTTTACCGTGCCTTTCGCGCAGATCTTTAACCTCAAGTTCACCGCCAAACAGCTATCGCGCTCAGCAGTAAAATGCGAGAAGGAGGAGAAGGGGGAGCGCCTCAAGGTGAAGAAGGCGATAGAGAAGGGCAACATGGAGGGTGCCAAAATCTACGCGCAGAACGCAATCCGCAAGAAGAACGAGCAGCTGAACTACATGAAGCTGGCATCACGTCTTGATGCGGTGGTCAGTCGGTTAGACACCCAGGCCAAGATGCAGATGGTCACCAAAAACATGTCCAGCATCGTCAAGTCTTTGGAAAAGTCACTCGAGAGCAACAACCTGGAGAAGATTGCAGCCACCATGGGGCAATTCGAGAAGCAGTTCGAAAACCTCGACCTCCAGACACAGGTGGTGGACGAGGTTATGAGCGCACAAGCCAATCTCTCTACACCAGAGGAGGATGTCAACTCCCTCATCATGCAGGTATGTGTCGAGCAGTCATCATGTAGCTTCTCACTGGTACATGCAACCGTGTTGGATGCTAGTCTGCATGCGTCATGCATGTGTGTATGCTTGCACTCGTGTGTCCTCGCTTCTGCAATTTGGGCACGCACAGGCTACTGCTCAACTATCTGCATTGCATGCATGTATTGCATGCACCAGCTGGTACCAACTTGCTGCACCAAACTTGCTGATACCAACTAGCTGGTACCAACTTTGACAGGGCCAGTGCAAGGGCCAGCCCTGCCACCAATCAGATGAACACCACATCTCTGCCACTGTACGTGTATGCACAGCCATATCGGCTCCCCGCCTTAGTTATCCTGTGTATCTGCCTCAGCACAGTGCGACCCATCTCTCCCTCTGCCTGTGACCCATCTCTCCCTCTGCCTGGCTGCAGGTTGCTGAGGACCACAACCTGGATGTCGCCATGGGCATGGCCAGCGCCCCCGCAGGCGGGCCGTCCAAGGTCAAGCAGCAGAGCCAAGAGGAGGACCTGGGGGCTAGATTGGCAGAGCTTAGGGGCAAGTAAATGCCCCATAATAGCCGCAAGAACTGTCCCATGGCAGACATGTGACCGGCATGGCAAGCACGACACAAACATGGCAGCTGCTACTTTGGGCCAGCCAGTGGCAGCCAGACCAAGCAGCTGTACCATTGCTTTCCCTGTACTAGTAGTTGCACATGCCTGACACGAAAAATGGGCAAGCTGCACCATGACCTGACGAGCAGGCCTTGAGGATGACATGCCTGTGCCTTTCGTGTGTTGTGTTGTAGTCCAGAACTGATAACTCACACAAGTGCACAGTGCGGGAGCATCAGGCCGAGGCATGCCATGCTGCACCATCTGGAGCAGGCCTGTCATCAGCAGGCCTGTGTTTTAGTATGCTGTGTGTTCAAGTCTTGCATTTAATATGCTTTCATGTGACGGGCTAGTTGCAGAGGTTATGATGGATAGTATCCATTCTCAATTGTGGGGCAGCTGGATTGCGAACTGGCTTTACTATTGTGTGTGCAAGTGGAGTGCAATGGGCCCCCCTGAGCCCCCCTGATGCAATCTGAGCTTCCGCAAATCACATGCCTGTTCAGCTCAAGAATGTCCTTTGGCCGTGGTGGCGCTCTCGCTTAGCGTCGCGCTTAACTAGTGTTGAATGTGCTTACACAAAAACAGCTGAGATTCGGAGGCGTAGCCAACCTTTCAAACGCATCGGTGCAACAGCTTCAGCCCAGTACAAGGGCGTTTACCGTTTACTCAGAACGCTGGTCAATAAATAAATAAAGGCTGGTCACCCGAGGACCTACCGATCTCGACCAGTAGACTGGCTGGCGGTGCATGCCAGGAACTGCTTGCAATTCACTACGGATTCTCACTGCGTGACTACGGCTTCTCACGGTATGCGGAAAGGACATGCACTGGAGTATTTGATAACCTTGTCTGATAGGTCAAAAGAAAAACAACTGCAGCTGAGAGTGCCAGGCCCAGATATTGCAACAACCAGCACTGCAACTGCAATGCCACTCTCTAACACGCCCAATTCAATTCAGTTCAATCAATGCATAAACTGCTATTGTTGACTTCAGGAGTTCAGGCTGTAATCTCTCGTTGAGCAAACTTTCTACAACCCAGCAAAGTTGACTTTTGACTGACTTCGCTCTTCTTCTTCTGGCAAAATGAAGCGTCAATCAAGGGTGGTAAAAAAGTCAAGCGTCCACTCAGCGTCATACCAATGGTTAAAACCTAACCTGACTATGGTTCATTCAAACAAATCATGAATCACGTGGCTGCGTAGCTTCAGACTGTTGTGATGCAGTTAGCAGGTGCTGCGCAAGACCAAAGAAGGGCACAAAGCGCTGTGCAGGTGTGGCTGAGGGTACCCCGCCCAGCAGCACGGCCTGCCACACCGAGTAGAGCAGCGAGTCGATCACAAAGGCGTAGAAAACACGATTGGTTGAGAACTCATTGGAGAAGTAGTCCAACCTGCACGAATGCACAAGAAACACATCCGCGGCTCAGTACACAGGGCTGCTGTAGTCTGTCTGCACATTCCGCACAACATGACTGGTGTCCAACCTGGCGGCAGCCACCGTGCGATAACGGCGTTGTTGTGAACCATCAGCTGAGGCAGGTCTGCTGGCTGCATTGTTCAGGACAAGCTTCAAGGCAAGGTTCCAGGTCGCAGGCGCCTGCTCCTTGCGTCAAGTCCTTGCGAGCCCGCATGCTATGTCCTGTGAGGGTGCCCCTAGATGTACACAGCTACGACTGACACACGCAAGGGACAGCCGCACAATCCTGCTGAGCAGTCCCCGGACTGATGGCCATGTAAACAACAACAACAACAACACGCAAGGGGCAGCCGCACAACCCAGAACAGGGGTGAACAACCAACCCAGACTGAGGCCCAGCAGTCCAGGAACATCCCGCGCACTTGTCGACCCGCAGCCCCACCCCCACATCCCCCGCATCCCCACCGCTCACCGTGCTTGCAAGTCGCCATACTCGGGCCGTCCACCCACCGCCCACCACATGGAGAACAGACCGACGCCCAGTCCCACAGCTGCTGCTGCTTTAGTCCAGTCAGGATACTCAGACGCACTGCCACTGCTGCTGCTGCTGCTGCTGGAGCGGTTAGCTGATGCGGGCTCTGATTCAGGCTCTCCGGGTGCAGCCCGGAAAGCCAGGAAGGGGATGAAGAACACCTGAAAGCAGCGAGCAGTGAGGGTGGCAACTGACAGGTTGAGTGGGGTGCTGCAGACCACACAGTCCAGGCAAGCACACAGTCCAGGCAACCACACAGTCCAGGCAACCACACAGTCCAGCCAAACTCTGCGAGGCTCGTCGGAGCAAGGGCAGGTTCAAGTGCATGAACAATCGCTGTGCCAAGCAAAAAGCTAGAGCAAACGACTAGAGCTGTCAAGAAACTTTGACATATGTTGAAGGTTGAGCGTACTGCGCTTTCCAGTGGGTGGCAGCTTCAAACGATACGCCACAGCTGTACAAATGACAGAATCAGTGCTGGGAGCCCCGTCCATGCAAACGCCGAACATCAGTGGCAGACCTCTTCATCATGCAAGGTCATTTGAGGCGGGTTCATATTCCATCATCACTCACGTTTGTGAGGAACATGATGCCAGTCCACCATGCCCACGTGTTGCCAACCTGCACCACGACATGCTTAGTACAAGGCTTGCGACCACCACCAGCACATGTAAGTTTCTGAGGCACTGTCGAGTTGAGTGCTGGCTTCTCCACAGGAACTTCGCTGTTGGTGGCCAACATGTTACAAAATAAAACTGAATGCTGTGTTATAAGCCCCACCCACATCCAGATATGATGCGGAGCGGACAGGCCGATCGACTGACCAGACGTGGCTAAGCAAAACCGATACACCATCATGTATTGGAAGCGTATTCACATTAGAAATGACCTGCTGCAGCATCTGAACTCAATCAGGCCTTGAGCTGACTCATAAGTTAGTAATGACAACTTGCAGCTGACCGCCCACCTTCTTTGACTCCTTCTCTGTGAGCAGTACCGGCAGGAACATAAGCCCCCAGGCGCCCACAAAGTTGAACAGTGCCTCGGACACAGGAGGACAAGGCACACTGCAAAAACACATTGCAAATCAACAAGCTCACACACAGATCAACAATAATCTACAATTAATATCTGTGTGCTGGCTAAAGCAGTGCCTTTGTGCGAGCGCAGACCAGGGTGCCGGAAAACAGTTTACTTGCCTGCTTGCCGCTCAACTTGCTCTGACTGCGTGCCAGTGCAGTGCAGTGCAGTGCAGTGCAGTGCAGTGCGGTGCAGTGCAGTGCAGTGCGGTGCAGTGCAGTGCGGTGCAGTGCGGTGCGGTGCGGTGCAGTGCGGTGCAGTGCGGTGCAGTGCGGTGCGGTGCAGTGCGGTGCGGTGCAGTGCAGTGCAGTACATGCTTTAATTAGCGCTCTGTCCCGCGCTGGCTGTTAATCCGTGCCAAACCAACCAAAAGCAGCGGCCTGCCTAAACAAGTTTGTACACTCTGCGAAGCCGCAGTGCCAGGGCCTAGTGATGATGGTGATGGTGATGATGGTGATGATGATGGTGATGATAATGCCACATGACCCTCACCTTGGGACGAGAGTCAGCCCCAGCTGATGGAACCCAATATTCACGTAGAAGAAATTCAATGACTCGTTAAAAACTTCCTGCGAGCAAAACAACAGTAGTAGAGCAAGTTTCAATATTTGCGCACTTTCATTTTCCACTTTGGTAGGGGAGCATCAACAAAAGCTGGTATCTCCCTACTAAACCCGGTGAACTATAGCAGGCAAGTTGCAATTAGATTGGCGACACTATTAATAGTCCCTGCCGCAGTAGTTCAGCCACTTCGAGAGGCGGTCAGCTGCCCACACTCTACCAGAAAATAAGAAGTTGTTGAGCAACGAAGAACGGAATGTTGAATGGCTCTGGATAACTTTGATTCATCAGCAGGTCCATTCAACTGACTCTGCTGTGATAGTGTCGTTGGAACAACAATCAGGTTTGGTAGCTGAATTGTGGTCTGATCAAGCCCTCAATTGATCCGGCCCATCAGTTTCAAGTTAAAGGTTTGCTAGAGCATTGCATGACTCTGCTGCGCTGGTGACAGTGAGAAGACGACCAGTCATTATTAGAGGCGCTCGCTGCATGTGGGGCCCCCTGATGTAATCAATATATAAATCATAAAAGGTGAGTTGCGGCTTGATTAGAAGTGGATTGCTGCTCTGACTTCACCTAGCTCATGGGATTACCTTGTCCTGGCCTTACCTCGAGCACCTCAGGAGGTTGGTTGAAAGCAGGAAGGCCAGGTGCAGCGGTGCTGAACATAATGTAAGAAAAGTAGCCTGTGAGCACATCAAGAACCAGTACATACATTCAGTATTCTTTGGGGCTCAGATGTGAGCCCGCTTCCTTACAGCTGTACTGCTGCCTAGAAACCATCGACTATCTAATGCAAACCCAGCAGCGTCGCTTGTGTAGACATGGTTGATTGAATCCGTCATTCCAAGCATCCTGACCCGCAGTTCGTTGACTGTGGCTGACATGCAGATGTTTCATGTCAGCGCAACAATACCAACCAACCAGTCAGCCAGAGTTACTGCTTCCTTATGCCCCCGGAGTTGTGATGCAGCCCTTGTACAACGATCAAATCGTTTAGTAAACGACAGTTGGAGCCAGAGATACAAACTCGGCCAGAGATACAAACCCAGAGTAGTGCATCCTTGTCCCCACCTGCTGCGAAGGCCCAAACCGCAGCGGCCGCTACAGGCAGTTTCTTCATGTTTGCTGGATCGGCGGCAGGTCCGAGCTTGCGTATGAGGGGCGCCAGGGCTCCCAACAGGGCGATGCCGGTGTCACCGGGTTTGCTGGTGGGCTCGACCAGGTCACGGGCCTGAGGGCAGGGAAACATACACATGCAATGTGCATTGCTTTTGTTGGTAACAACAAGTATAACTCACTGTGCATGTATGGCAAGACAGGTAGTGGTGTGTTAAGCATTCACACCGCTATTGCCGCTACGACGCCATGGGAGATATGTTGAACAATACAGTTGACAGGCAGCCGCAATCTGGCCTTGCACGGCAGTGGCAGAATGATAGAAGATGCCATCTTCAAGATTTTAAAGAAAAAACGGACGGGAACTCAGCCAAAGGCAGTCAAACTGGCCACGTGCCTGTTTGTCCGGAGATATTCGCACGCACTCACGTATGTGATTTGTCCTTGTTCATTGAAGGTGCAGAAGGAGCAGCCGCGTGAGAAGGGAAACGTCACACCTGGCTGCAGCTCCACATGCCTGCGACCGAGCGATTGAATAACACCGAAGAAATATTCAACAATTGTGAACTGGACACAGGAATGGCAAACAGGCAAATCTCCTGCTTTCCGTGCACAAAGCTAATCAGTACGGGCACGTGCTAAGGCACTACATGTCCGTTTGCTGTCTGGAACGCGATTAGTTTTGCCCCAACTTATACCTAGCAGCACGATTGCGCTTGGCGCATGTTAGACCCCCCTGCAGTCAGTGTTCAGTATTTTTCACGCATGTTTTCCCCTTGCGCAGCGCTCACCATGTGAGTCCGACCTTGTACGGATCAGATGAGCTGATGTCATCGATCACAAACACAAAGTCAGGCACAGAGGAACTGATCTGCGCACAGGGGCAGCCGCATGCGGGCTTCGCTACAGCCTCTTGCTCAAGGTCATGGCATTTTGGGTATATCCAGGATACATCTATGTACATCAGGGAAGCCATCACAGGACTCATGCAACTGCATCTAGTCTGTGACACTCAGAGGTGACAGCATGGCCTGGAACATCACATGCATGTGGAGCATCTCAGCATGGCCTAAAACAATATCCGTCACAGGATGGCCACTGCCCTGACGTGACCTGAAATGTTCGTTGCTGTGGCTCCCACATACGCCAAGACTATGACCTTGGTCTCCTTCCCATAGAATGCAGCTAAAGGCAGTCACATTGTGTACTCGCACACAGCATACTCGCCCGCTGAATTGCATTCTGGAGAGACGCATGTGCAAAGCTATCAACCAGGTGGATTACAACCTGTTATGATCATACACTCTTCTGCTTAGCCTGCTCCCCTTACATTGCGTTTAAAAGCCATGACTGCCTCCCTGCCCCTGAAGGGCTCCTCGTACAGTGACCTGGGCACATGAGCACGATTTCACAGTCTATCCATTTCGTTCATCAACGTACAGTTGTTTACACCAAGCAAGTCGTCAAATGGCACTGGATGCGCTGTGCACTACCCTGAGCAAGAAAGGGGCACAACAAGGGGCTTGTTGTCCATGTTACATACCCACGTGCCTTACACTAAGCAGAGCACAAGCAGGTGTAGATTCCAAGCCTCAACACAACCCTAGTGGACCCTGTACGCTTGATGGACCCTGTCACCTTTGGGCTGCTTTGGGGCTGTTAACATTCACGTCTTTCTGCCTTCTAGCCTGAGTTTGTTTGTCTTTTCTACTCTCCCTTCCCTTGCTCAGGGTAGGTCCAAGCGCTGCCCATCCCATTCCGTGTCCTTTGACGGCTTCCCTGGTATGGACAGATACCTATCCACGCATACATTCCAACGCAATTACTCGTCGTACTCTCATTGCTACGTGCTTTTTGACAGGGGCACTCACATGTCATGCCACTCTACATCAGGGGCTAGGAGGGCCTCCATGGTCGCATAATCCTTGTTATTGTACGCCTCATAGTACCTGAACAGGGATCAAAGAATGAAAAGAAAGGCGCGTCTTTAAGCATAACAGCTGATAAAGATCTGAAGTGCCGGTTGATGGAATCCTTGCTCCGCAGGTTAATCCCAAACTCTTCAGAGCTCTCGTACGCAGGTGACCTGACAGCCTGGTGTTTGAGGATGAATGCAACGCTAACCGAACAAGTGCTCGTCTACTTTCTGCATCTGTTGTTTCCTACGTGCACAGGTAGACATAAACCTTAGACAAACCTCTCCCTAGGCTAACCCTAGGCATGTCTCCGTGCGTGCTATGCCCAACAAGGACACATGATGGCAGACAGTTGGTTGTTCATGTGTGAACTGCATGGCCTGCTGTTCATTACTTCTTACTTGGCCTGTTCCCAAGTGCTGGCTCACTGTACACACCTTGTGATGATGGCTTTGCCATCGGGCTTCACTGCCTGGCTAACTGCAGTCCGGCCATTTGTCTGGCTCTGCACTCAATAAAAGCAATGTGCCAGGTCTGAGGCTCTTGCTTGCTTGAGGACCACATTGGCCTACTGACCTAAGGTGGCCCGGAGCCACAGGTCTGAGCGCAGCTCAACCGCTCAGCCCGAAAGCGCACCTGGGGTGCCTGTTGAGGTAGAAGGCTGCTAAACCATGCGTGAGCTGCCACGCCAAGCCGCTGAGTCACTGGCGTGGTGATTGACCGACGAGGTGCGGTTAGGGGCAAGTACAAGGGTTTGCCCAAATGCGTGGATGGGTTGCAGGTTGCCTTGGAATTCACTGATGAAAGCGCCATTTATGATGATTTCTGGCGATTGGGCTCGATCGCAAACAGAAGCTTGTCACTTAACGCAGACGGGATGCACACGTCATTTGTGTGACCGCCCACAAACATTGAAATGTATTAGCTATGGTCTGCCAACTCAACTCTGGATCGGCAAGCTGCGTGTCACATGAGCGCGCCCAAGCAGACAAGTAAATGCGAAACGGACTTTTCAAATATTTGGCTGGACTTGCATGAGGCCGCAGGCAAATTGATGGCTTGTCGATGATTGACGTGACTACTGACGAACTGGGACTGACGGAAATGTCGGGACTTCGGCGAAAGCTGGAAGCGCTTGGATACACGGAAACACTGGACCCGGCTAGTGGTCCTCTTGTGCAGAAGCTGACCGAAGACCTTGTACACACGACAGAAAGCTACAGGAATCTCAAATTGCAATGCGCGCGCCAGGCACAGGAGCTGAACGCGCTGAACGACAAGGTGCCTGGTCAAAACCATGCCATCAGGCAACACAGCCACGCTCCATGGCGCGACCAGCTATGCCGTTGTGCAGCCATGCTTACCATGCCCCTTCTGCTAGGCACCTGCATGCTCAACTTTGACATGCATGACACACTCGTCCTTTGTCTGGTTTGCCGCGAGGTTTCCTAGGCTCTCTCAGACATGCCACCAGTCAGCCCTCTAACTATCCATCACAGCCCATACACCAGCGCTCACCTTTTAATCTTGGGCATCTCGCATAGCATGCCTGTGACAATCCATGCACACATGCTCATGCACTGTCTCTCTTCCAGGTGGAAGCTTTGAAGAAGGACGCATCTCAGCTGCAGTCAGAAAACAGCCAGCTGCACGTACTGCTCATAAAGTCCAAGGAGGAGAGCAGTGCGAATGGCAAGGACAGCTACCAGCAGGGCAAGAAGCTTGAGGATCGGATAGCAGAGCTCAACTTCTGGAAGCAGAGCGCAATGCAGAAGATGCAGGCAGCAGAGAAGGAGAATGCAGCGCTCAAGGCGAAGGTGCATGATCTCGTGTCCATGGCAGACCAGCTGGCAGCAGGTGTGGTGTGTGCATGAGTCAGGAACGGCACAAGGGTCACAGGGCGTATGCACACTGCCCCGCACAATTTGGTCCCAGGCCTTTGCAGCTGGGCGGCATGAGGGGAAGCTGACAGAAGGCAGCAAGGCAATGCACACGATTTTGCGTGCACACCATGCTGGAATGATTGAGACAGAGCAGCGGTACTGCGGTATACGATGAATGCACCACATCAGATGCCCTGACAAGTTGGGTAGCACACAATGGTTCATCCTGAAGTCACATCCTTCTCTCTTGCCCACTGTTTATGAGGCACGCATGTGCATGTGTATGGCAATGGCATACGGGTGCAAGCAAGTGCCTTGTGTCATGGTGGCCACAGGGAAACTGGACCCTCAGGCCGCAGCTGCTCGGATCCACGTGCCCGCACCACCTCGTAAGTGAAGGCAAAGAACAGGCCCTTGCCAGAGGACACTTGCTGGGGTAGACAGGCTCAGTCCATGCATCCACCTTGCACACTGTGTTCGGTTCGGTCCAGGATGTTTGAACATTACAGCAGAGGGCCCACATGCACAGAGTGCGAATGCCAGCAAGCCATGCAACAGATGAGGCTGGATACCGTTCTGACCAGTCTTGGGCAACAGAAGGATGCGTCCAAAGAAGAAGAGCAAGAGTCAAAGCACAGGGAGGAGTCAGGGTACGGTCAGAGGTCCTGTAGCGTCTTTATGGCAACCCCGGTACAATGAGTGGTGGGCATGGAGTGTCTAAGCTAGATTGGGTCTCCAGTTCGTCTCTAACGTCTCGTGTGCAATCTGCAATTGCTATGGGACGTCAATGATGCATGGCTGTGTCTGATACATGGCTGTGTCGTTGATGTGTCATTGGTGCATGCATGTCTCCGCAGGCACCTCCGGTCTGCCACCCCTTGCTCCCCCTCCCTCAGGTCAACAAGTGGACCTGTTAGCGTCGGCAAACGCCCGCATTGCCACCCTGCAGCGCCAGGTGTCAGACAGGGAGGCGCAGCTGACAGCTCTCAGGGCACAGGTCGGGGACGGACAGGTAAGCATGGAACTTGGAGGCATGCCAGGACAGGGCGACTGTTGTTCCTGAGGTTTTGCAAGTTCCGGCAGGCAGCTCTAGCATTTAGGCAATCTAGAGCCCAGACTACTGGCTTCCAGGTGCTAGGCCACCAGGTTCGGCCCAGCATGAGGGGTATGCACTGCATTTGTGACAGCGTTGAAAACACGAGCATGGCCATAGTATGAGTGGGCACACAAACCAGCAATACTGCTGCGGGCGGATTCCGCTGATTGGACTGTTTGCATCTGCTGCTAATGGCTAGAATGGCCCAAAGTATATTATCTGCACTGTGTATCTGCGCATGTGTGTATCCCAGTATCCTATGCCTGTTTTTATAAGATATAAGTACGCACTTGTCATGTCCGTGCGTGTTTCCAGGCAGCCGTGAAGCACCGTGAGGCGGAGATCAGTCGCTTGGGCGTGAGGGCGGGGGCGGAGGCAGACGTGCCTGCCCTGTCAGCGCGGAACAAGGCAAACGAGGACATGATATTGCAGCTCAACAAGACGGTGGGATGCAGGGCGCATACCAGACCATGCAGCCTGTTAGGTGGTTGTTTGTTTGTTTGTTTGTTACAGAGGAGCCACAGTCTTCATACATTGCTTAGTTGCACATTGGGTTGACTTCCTTTACAGCCTGCTAGAAAAGAAGCATGAGCCCAAGGGAGTTCAGGTCACGCACTGCATTTGCCCGCTTGCTTGCTGGCTGGCCGACAAAGGTTGTCAGCCAGCCGTGTTGTTTGAGCAGCCAGTGTTGTGAGAGCAACCAGTGTTGTTTGAGCAGCCAGCCGTGTTGTGTGCAGCCCTGCCTTGCTTGCTGACCTGACTCCACTGCCTTGTCTGTCAGTGTGTTAGCTCACTTGCTTTACTTGCTCACTGTCAGGTTGACAGCCTGCTCGAGGAGAAGCGCGGTCTGGAGGGCGCTGCACATGACCGTCAGCGGCTGGAGGCGGTGGCAGCGGCGGCTGACCGCGCAAGGGCCGAGGCGGAGGACAAGCTAAGGAGGGCGGTCAAGGAGAACGAAAGCATCATGCATGAGGTGAATGCAGCGGCATGGGTGGTTGAGGCGGCCTGAATTTAGCGGAGTGACAGGGAGGCGGGAGGAGAAGGACCAGGGAGGGAGTGCGCATTTGCGGGATTGCAATCATCATTCATCACCATTATACAACAGCTTGCGATGCTGCAGACCAAACAGTCTAGATGCCAGGTGAGGATGCAGTGATGTGGCGTAAAGAGGAGGCGGCAGGCCATGCCTCTGCAGCTGCTGTTCTACAAAGTTACATGAGCGTCGCACGCCCTGTGTTCAGCCAACTGACACCAACTGTCAACCTGGCCAACACCAAATACACCTGCTTGGTATAAGACTTGGATTTTGTGTAACAACAGGCACGGGCGACTGTTCTGGTCATTTTGTCTGGCTGCACCCCTTGAATGCCTTGCACTTTAATTGTCGTGGTTTCAACGTGGAATTCTGTGCAAACCTGGTGCTGCGGCTTTGTTCACTGCACAGGTTCTCCAGCTGCGCGCTGACATAGCCATGCTCCAGGCCACCAATACACAGGCCACTCAACTGGCGTCAGCAGAGGTCGACACGGCAATGAGCAGCGTGAGTACATAGAAAACCTTCCTGCCGGTCTGCAATCAACGTCTCACTGCATTTTCCGTAGACCTACCAGTGCGTCAGTCGTGAGAACAGCCTTGAGAATGACTTCCTGTCCCTTGATTTGGTACAGTCTAGCTGAACTCAGCGTGGCTCTCTCAAACCATCTGACTGAACCTCTGTAGCCAGTTTGGTTTACATATCTGGGTTTCAGTAGTTGCAGCGACACGCCTCATCCTCTCATCTTTGATACTCATGCCCCAATCAACAGGGATTGGAGCCATCTGTATCTAGTGTATGGACCATGGCTCGGCTCGGTCTTCATGTAACCTTGGTCCCCCATAGATTGAAATTATCTCGTTTGATTGTGCCCCATCCCAGATGCTTGTCTGTCTCTTGTCCTAGTACAGTTCAGCGAGTTTGCTTCCTCAGGCCACGATGCTAGATTTGTGCAGGCCCTTGGCTTCCCACATAACTGGCTCCCAGGGTATAAGCGGCTTGCCCCAGCCTCTCATGCGTGCATCCCCGTGTGTTTTCAGGTGTCCGGTCTGCGTGTGCGTCTGGCTGACAGCCGCGCCGAGCAGGACAAGCTCAAGTCCCTGTTGGACTCGGTGGCTGGGGAACGGAATGCAGCGCTCTCACAGGTCAGAGAGAGAGAGAGAGAGATGTTCTAGTGGGCTAATGATTCTGCATGTTACTGCAAGATTACTGCAAGATTACCAGGTAACGCCAAATGCCACAAGACCTGCCTGCTGGTCGCTTGAAATCCATGGCACGCCATTGTGCATGTCCCACCATCCTCTGCTGCAGCTATGCTACCGCAAGTTATGTGCTTGTGAAGAAATGCCGACGAAAAAATTGTGTGTCGACAGTGCACACAAACGTACTTTTGGTTTTACTGTGGTCAGAGTTTGTGTGTTGCGTGGTGGATTTGCGTTTTCAGGCGTCAGCCCTTGAGCGCGAGCTGGCCACTATCAAGTCACTGCTGGGAGACATGCAGACACGTGCTGAAGAGTACAGGAACGAGGTGAATGCATGTGGATACCTGGTTATTGGATAGAGGAGCGCACAATCCTGCATCCTTTCTGATTCTCTCATCGGCTTTCGTTCTTGATCAGAACTCTGTTCTTGATTGCACGTTGGCAGTGTGGTTCCTATGAACCCTGCATAGTGCCAAGCCCCAACATAGCCCTGACAAAGCCCAGGCAGAATGGATTGAGTAGATGCTGTTTGATAGTTGGTTTAGACACCAACTGGCTGAGACGCAGTGGTCTGTTCACACCCTTACAGTCTGTCAAGGCCAAGAACGAGTTGTCTGGTACCAAGGAGAGGCTGATAACCCAAGACCTGGCCGTGGAAGATTTGCAAAGAAAGGTGGGAAGCATTCAGCGTTTGCGGTTGGTCGTTACAAAATCAGTCAATGACAGCCTAAGCATCCACAAGCGTGGACACGAGTGGCAATTGATTTGTGTAAGCGTGCACGTTTTTGCTTAGTGCGTCTGTAGGCTACGCAAGAAGACAGAGTTGGGAGCAGTACAGATGGCAACTGTTCTTACATAACCATGCACGGCTAGCGTATTCATGCTACAGCAAGGAAACCGAGACAACTCCAGCTCCAAGGCGAAGAGGACGAACAGCAGGCGTCAGCGTCGATATGTAGCCACAGCGTTGACGGGTCACAGAGTCGTTATTCTCACTCTGACAGTCATTGTGCTGTCACATGTCGCACAGGTGGCTGCCTTGTCCTCTGAGGTGGAGGCACGTAAGAAGTCCATGGAAAAATGTGACGCTGAACGCATTGCGGCTCTGGACAAGTGGGTTGCACCCTGCTAGCAATCCTTCTTGTCACCTGCTGAACCGCCTGTATAGCGTGTTGAGGCACGCTGCTGTTAGTCTGCTGAACCGCCTGTATAGCGTGTTGAGGCACGCTGCTGTTAGTCTGCTGAACCGCCTGTGTAGCGTGTTGAGGCACGCTGCTGTTAGTCTGTTGAACCGCCTGTGTAGCGTGTTGAGGCAGACTGTGTACGGCACGGCAAAGCTTCTGCCAAGGTGATGACGGCATGTTTTGCAAGTCCAGTTAAACGTTCACATGCAGAGTTGGGGCATGTGCAGCCATGTGCTGATGCATTTGAGCATTTTTCAACGTCCGGAAAAACCTTCTTTCTTTGTACATGATGCCATACACTCGGCATCTGGAACTGGCTTGTACGTGAAACCCATTGCTCCCCGCCTGTGTGCAGGCTAGAGGAGGCGCAGCAGCGGTTGGATGCACTTGATAACTCAGCAACCAACGAACACACAACCAATCTACAGGTACACGGGTAGAATGGGTCTGCCTGGAGTAGCATTCATATCTGGTGAAAGTTCGTGTGCACGTCTGGCTCACGTTGGTGGCGCCTTGTGAGATGCACCTGCTTCTTGTGAGTGGCACTTCATATTCCATGCCCCTTAGTAGCTCCCAGACCCCAAGCACACCTGAAGACCTGGTCACTTCTGCACAGGTTGTTCCTTGTTAGGTTACATGCTGTACTTTGCTGTTTACTCGTACAGTGTCATGTCAATCACGCTCGCGCAATGTCAATGGAATTGCTACCTCATTCGATCCTGCAGTTGGCCACTCAGTTGTCACGTGTTGAGAGCGAGCTGCGCACTGCTGAGGCCTCACTGAAGGCGGCGGAGGGGGAGGCACAGAGCTTGCGCAAACAGCTCAGGGTGCGTGGCTCAGATCCAGTATGTACAAACCGCTCCTAATTACTGCTCCTCAGGCGACTACTTGTACAGTGATGGTATTGATTGCAGCTGTCGCTATTCATCATATCAGAGCATCAGAGCACTTGCAATAAGGCCACCAGTCAACAGTCACTGCAGCCATGCAACACATCAGAGTACTTTCATGCAGGTGTCCAAGGTACGTGTCGATCACCCAGTAGGCAGGTTGGAAAATTTTGAGCTGCCTGATTGCCATGCTTGGTTTCCGTCTAAAGTCATCTTCATTTACCGCAGCATGTGTATAATTGTTGGTTTAGGATTCTAACGAGGCACGAGTCAGGTTCCAGGGGCAGGCCATCACATCAGAGGAGGAGCGGGTAAGGCTGCAGCGTGAGGCGGCAGCGGCAGCGGCACAAGTCACAGAGCTCAGGGCGCAAGTGGAGCAGCTCACTGCTGCACGCACTGAGCTGGAGGTAGGTGGTGGTGGTGTAAGGCCAGTTGTATGATTTAAGGACAAGCAGTGGGAACTATTTTTCAGTGGTAAGCTTGGCATGGGGTCACATGCCATGTTTTCTCTGTGTTTGGAATGTTTGGAACATTACGACTTGTGTTGGCAGGCTATACAGGACGGAAGCAAGAACGTATGTGTCAATGGAAACTCAGTAGAAGTTGAGCGGCGCAGCAGGACAGAGTTGCATCAGAGCTGCAGCGTTGCATGAAGGGTGGCCGCCTGGACTATGCAGCAAATGCAATAAGCTGATGCAATAGAGCAGCCTGCTGGCGTTGTTGTTTGTTCTCGCAGCTCGAATGCAGTCGGCTGAAGAGCGAGCTGTCCGTGACCGGCGCCGAGGTGCGGGTGCTTCAGGGGCGGCTGGACTCAGCCACGCAGCAGCTCAACGACGGGCAGCAGGCGTGGGATGGTGCGAGGAGGGAGCTCACACAACTCAAGGTGGGTGGGATTACCTTTTTGGCTGGTGTCAGTCGTTGATAGTTCGAGGTAGTTAGCGTTAGTTGGGATTCCTACTCGCCAGCACAGGATATCATGCAGAGACTGTAAGCATCTGCTGACACGCACTGCCGACATGCCGCCTGATTTCCAAGCTATGCAGCCTGAACCCCTGCCTTGTAGTCTTGTAGACAGGCATGCACATGCAAAGTTCTGCTCTGCACAGGAAAACAGGTGTTGATCTTGGGACGTAACGGGCATGAGCTCCTGCTTCTCTGGCTTTGCCTAGATCATGACGATGATTATTGCTATAAACATACCAAGCGCTGCCTTTTGGCGAGTGTGTTCCAAACGTCCTGCTCTTCCTGCGCACAACGTGTAGGCCCTCCCTACTCGTCTAGAGGACGTTCAGGAGCAGCTGCGGGGCACCATGGTGCGCCTGTCGGGCGCAGAGGCGGAGGGCGCGCGGGCTAGGGCCGAACTGGCCAGGCATGCGGAGCAACTCGCACGCACAGGTGAGTTACGCGGCCATCACTGCTTGTCCCTAACCGCTTCGCACCTACGTGGGCCGGCTATCATTAGATGTAGGAGGTTGATCAAGATGACCTTAGCCAGCCGTGCCACTCACCAGTGGCCTTTCGTATCTGAAAGACGCACAGGATGCTGCGCGCCGACCTTTGCCATGATGTCGCGCCAACCTTTGTTGTGATGATTTGCTGCTTCATGTGGGCGTTGGCACTTGATGAATCTGCGTGTGCTTGGCTGCTACTCCGCTTGGCGTTGTGCAGAGGGTGAGCTTCGGGAGGCGCGCAGGTTACTGGACGGGGAGCGGGACGTGTCGGCGGCCCTCAGGGCACAGGTCTCGGAGCTGGACCAGATTGCAGGGGCAGCGGCAGCGCATGCACGCGGGTTGGAGGTGAGCTGCAAACAATCAACATTGGAGAGTCGACAATGAGACTCGACAAACGATAGTGCTGGCAGCCCTAGCAGGTTTCTTGCAAGTGGCAACTGAAAGTTTGCAGTTTGCATGAGAAGCGGCAAGCCAAGTGGTGCCCTCATCAGGTTTTAGCAATTTAACTGATGTTCTGGCAACGGGGTTCAGCGCGTGCAATCGTACACCACGTGTTTCGGAGGATGGAGTGTGTCTTGTCGTGCAGGATGCAGCAATGTGGCAAAGCAAACGGCATTGTCGGATTCTGATTCGTACGCGTTCTGCTTGCAGGCTGATCGCGACTCTCTGATGTCTCAGCATAGATTGGCTCTGGCCGACGCCGCGTCTCTTAGAGACGCACTGTCGGCCGAGGGCACGGCAGCACAGCATGCGGACAGCTCGGCACGCGACCTGCAGGCGAAACTCGCGGCAGTGGGAAAACAGCTCGCGATCAAAGTAAGTCGTCCATCACAAGCTCCACCTTCAGCTGTCTCTTTTTGTTTGTTGCTTCTGGTTTGCTTCGGGTTTTCCAACCGTGCCCGGCTTTCATGTGCGTATGGCGCCTATGCGTCACCTTTCAGGAGGAGGAATGCGCTCGCTTGAACAGCGCGCTAACCCAAGCTCAGCAGGCTGCGGACTCTGCGAGAGCACGGGAAGAAGACGCGCGAGCTTCTGGCAGAGAGCTTGCTGAGAGGGCTCGGCGTGCCGAGGCTATGACAGCAGAGCACCAGGCAGACGTGTCACAGGTGCGCATGCAGATGTGCTGAAGGAAAGGTGTAGGAAAGGCCGCAACCCAGCTTTCTCTCCGTGTAGCACATTGCCCACGCCTAATGAAGAAGAATTGACGCCGTGGATTATGCAAGCTGCAACGGTATTGATCTGCCATTCTGTCGTCGTTCAGTCGTGTTCGATCGACCCTCTGCATACTGCATGCAGCTCGCCGCCGGCCGAGAGGGCATGTCCGCTCATGTGCGCGAGCTGGAGAGCGCTCTGGCCAGCGTGCAATCTGAACTTGAGGCTCGGAGGATCGAGGTGGATCAGCTTACGACCCTCAGCCTCAGGGGCGACGCGACCGTGCAGGAATACATGGCAAACATCAAGGTAATAACAACCGAATTTGTTGCAGGGCTTGAATACGAGGCCATCTCAAGTGGGTGCTCACACGGAGTCAGTTTCCTAATGGTATGCATCATGGTGATGCTCTACGATGCCAACGTTTCTTTTGCCTTGACCCTGCAGGCCATGTCCACGGACCTGCGCGCGGCTGAGATGCGGATATCCGATCTGGTGGCCGAGGTAGCCGCCAGGGAGGACGCGGCAGGTCGCCTCAGGGCAGAGGTGGCGGACTTGAGGCGGGTCGTGACGGGCCTTGATGCGGACAGGGACGCGCTACAGGTGCGCACTGGAAGGTTACTTGTGAGGTACATGCTGGACACGCCTGTACTCAACACATTCACCCCCGCTTGCCGATCAAGCCGACCCTGCGGCATCCGTGCTTTCCTTGCGTTTACCACAGGATGAGGGGCTCTCTTGTGCGCCCAGTCCACATGTAATTCATTCTCTTTCTTCTCTGCGTGCTGCATGCAGTCAGAGCTTGATCACAAGGCCGAGCAGGTGGCTTCCATGGCGCATCAGCTGGACAACCTCTCCGCCCAGGTCAGTGACACACGCAGTGAGCTGCATCGCATGAATTACATTGCATGCTGCTCAATCTAAAGCAGAAGGGCATACTTGCACAGGCGAGGCATGTGGTTGGATGCGAATGCAAGCTCTGCCTTGGCGTAGTAGTGTTGGTTTTTCGCCTTACCGTGGCTGTGCATTGCACAAACTGTTGTTCAGCTGCACGCAAGCCGTGCCCTTCGCCTTGTATCTGAAAACTTCCTAAGCGTTTCTTCTTGCCCTGGCTGTGCATTCTAGGACTGCTCAGCTGCACGTAAGCCGTGCCCTTCTCCTTGTATCTGAAAATTCCCCAAGCTTTCTTCTGGGTCCTGCCGCAGTCCTCCGACACCCAGCGGCTGCTCGCCATGGCCGAGGGCCGCCTCGCTCACACCGACGCCCGCGCACGTGACGGGGACTCAGAGCTGGTCACTCTTCGGTCACAGCTGAGTAACGCCCTGGAGCAGGCCAGGGCCCTGGGGCGTGAGAGGGATGCGCTGCAGGGCGAGCTCAGGGCAGTCAGTGAAGACCTGGAGGCACTGGTCAGGGAAAACCAGGTGAGAAAGGGACGAGTGTATGGCTTTGCGTGAAGGTGTGGTCGTGCATTTCATGATTTACAATGGCAAAGTAAGCATCCGTAAGCAGCCATAAGGATACACAAAGAGATCTCAATGTGTTTCGTTAGCTCTTTGCAACGCATCGTTGGCACGATCCTCAATTCAGCCAGTGGGCAGCCGAGGCATGTGCATAAGATGAATTGGAGACAGGCACTGTCGCCATATGGTGGAAAGTGGAGTAGTGGCTGTGTGTACACTGACAACATGGAGCAGTGGCTGTGTGTACACTGACAACAT
>QAXH01002095.1:0-11527 GCA_004335635.1 Chloromonas sp. AAM2 | reverse complement strand
TCCAACAGGCCTTGATGCACCAGAGTGTGCCTAAGTGATTGACCTTGGCCCAGGACTCCATGGGAACAAGCCGTCATCAGATGCGGATTCCATCTCAAGCAATCAAGCTACATGTCAGGCTTTGTCTGAGAACCGATTCAGGTGCAAACAGGTGGGCATGCCTGCCTTGGAAGACAGGCTTGGACCTGCATTTGCTCCACCCTTTTGTCAGCCCAGCCGCATGCCTCCTCTACATAGATTAGCTTGTCACGTTCTTGATGGTTGGCCTTGTTTCGATTGGCCCAAGTGCAGTGCCTACGTCAGCCCTGCCTCGCACCATTTCCTTAATAGCACGCTCCAGCATGACCTTGTCAACCCCCTTGATGCTCTCCCTGTCTTTGTAGCGAGGCACCTCCACGTCAGCGCGTAGCGCACGGAACCGCTTGGTGATCAGCTGCGATGAAAAGCGCGCCACATGCTCCTCGGAGTTCATATCGCACTCGGCCAGGAGACCCCAGAATGTGTCAGGACTAGCACCGCTCACATCAACCTCGGGGCTGGCCTCCCGCTCTTTCTTGGCAGACTTGGGCCTGGGGGCTGCTCTTTTTGCAGGGGCCTTGCGCTTGCGGCCTCGCTTGCCCTCGGTTGGATCGTCTTCTGTCGCTGTGTTCTCACTGTGGACCGATGCTTCAGGACTGCTGTCATCAGCAACCTCGTCTTCCTCCTTCTCCTCCTCCCCTTCCTTTCCCGCACCCTTGGCCCGCCTGCCCGGCGCCCCTTTGCGCCGCTCCGCCGCCATGCGCTGCAAGTGCAGGTGCACCTGGTTCACCGGCCCCTCCTGTGCCTGCCCCGCCTTCCGGGGCCGGGCGCCCGGCGCAGCCCACGTGAAGGGCACGCCCACCGCTATGCCGCTGCCCGTGGCGGCGCTGCCCACGGGAGACACAGCCTCCTCCTCTCCACGCTCGCCACTGTCCTTCTGAGCAACAAAATGCACACGATACAGACACTCGCTCACTCACACCAAACCAAGATACCAATGAATCGATCGTAAAGTTCATCCGGGCAGTCTGCTTCTGGCTTCGGCTCCTCTGTCTGTCCACAGGTACTGACAACGCCTCTCAAGTCTGGCTCATCTTCCTGCCTCCGCAAATATCTAGCAACACCTGGCATTGCCTCTGTTGCGTCGTCTGAGGACCTGGCCTCACTCACTCTCGCCTGTGCTTGCTCCTCCTCCTTATCCCTGAGGATGATCTCCTGCCTTGTAATGTATTCCCGCACCAGCGTGCGTGAGGCAAGCAGCAGCCCGGGTTTGTCCACGGCATGGGCCTGGAGCGCGGTGCCATGGAGCCGCACCTGGAATGCACCACAGGACCAACAAGCATGTGACAACAGGATTCAAGAACTGCTGCCAACAAGCTTGGTATTTTTCTGTCAGCACATAGACTCTCAATTGTTGTCCGTCCATAGCCTGTTTAAACCTAGTAATTGTGAATAATCGGCTACCATGAGCTAAGCAGATGGTTATGCCAAACTCAAAACCGTCAAACAAGGTAACAATCCATTGTGTAACAATGAATGGCATTTCTCTTGTAAATCCTAGATCACAATGACTCGTGGACAGTCAGTAACCTTATTTGTGAACGATCAGTAACGCCTAGCTGATGCCATCCCGGTTCATCCCATCCTATACTTGCGCACCAGCTCTTCCACAGCCTGCGACAGGTACTTGGTGTCCGTTGGCCTGAGCTGCTCGCCTGTCGGGTACCGCGGGGCGCCGCCCGGAGTGGCCGCCCGCAGCGCCAGGAAGCGCCGCATCACCAGCTGCGAGGACAGCTTAGACACCTGGGGGCAGGCAGCAGTGCAGAAAGCATACACTGCATGATGGCATTGCGAAGAAGCCCATAGTTCAAACCCAAATCATCTGCCGCCTGCTTCAGAGCACGTCCAAGGTTCCAACCAGTGACCATTGCCTGAGACCATTGTGCACAAGGGAAGGCTTGCTGCGGGCCCGCCAAAAGATTATGTATTGGTTCATTAATGCCCTGTCACGTACAACACAGCAGCACGAACATGCCACTCAAGGTTCCTCCTGTACCCCTGCCACACCTCTACTGCGTCCATCGCCTTCTCATCGCTCACCTTGACCGGGTCAGTCATGTCACAGCCCGGCACCAGCCCCACGAACGGGTCGGCACTCGGAGCAGCTGCTGGAGCAGCCGGCGTACCTTGCACGCCTGCACTGGGCGCGCCATCTGCTGCTGTGGCAGGCTCAGGCTGTGCCCTGATGCCATTAGAACCAGCTGCCGCAGCTGCATCTGTTTCCACTACGTCTGCCTGAGGTTTTGCTGCCCCGTCCCCAGTCTCCATGTCCTGATCGTGGCTCTCATCTGCCACAGGTTGGGCTGTCTTGTTCGCCTTGCCGCCCGCCTTGCGTGATGCAGGGACAACTGCAGGCGGCGTCCTGCTGCGTGAGCGTGCCGCTTTGTCCACGGCCCCCACCAGCCGGTACCAGGCGCTGTTGCTCCACATGTACGGCAGCCTGATGTTGGCCAGCGGCACATCCACGACCTCATTGGCAGCTGCCAGGCAAACCCGAACTGTGCCGGCCTGGGCGTCCGGTGCCTGGCTGACAGTGCTGCCCCAGAAGCCGCCGTCCACCAGCACCTCCACCACCGACCCGGGGCATAGCTCATCAGCGGGCACGACACCTCGGTGCTGGGCCTGCGCATATGGACACAGCAAGGGCAGGCTGGAGGCAAGGCACAGCATCAAAGGAGCGCAGGCCCTTGCACGGCTCAGACATGGCGGAAGCTGGTCAGGGCACGACACAACTGCTCCCTTGGCTGCTGATTCACTTGGTGTGGCACCTATCAGCTGCTACATTCAAATCGTGATGACAAGAGTGCGCAGGTAGGCTCTGCAGTCAGCACTGAGCACATAGCAAGCACATGACAAGCTGGCCGATTGATACCAGTCTCGACCAACCCCACATACTGTCAGCCGCCCTCTGCTGTCCCTGCATCTCACCTCCTGCGGCGGCTCCGGTCTGATCTGGTAGCCGGGCCCCCAGTTGTGGCCGTGCTTGACCGGCAGCCTGGGCCCCTCCCCTTTCTTGGCGCCCTGCAGCGGGAACCACTCCCGCAGCCGCACCTGTCCCCCGTCCCCCTCCTGTCCCTCCCCCTCCCCCTGCCCCTCCTCCATGAGCTCTTCGTACTCAACGAGCACCCACTGATGGTGCGTCTGACACACACAGGCGCTGAACCTGTGCACACATGGCAAGGAAACGAGCAGCATATAGCCCAAGCCTAGAATGTGGACATGCGCAAAGGGCCACAGCGAACCAATGCGCATCTGACCCGAGCGAAAGCCTGCCAAACTCCTGCGTGACACACGCAATGACAAAGGACTGCATGTGCCTGCCTGCATGATCCACAGCAGCAGCCAGCCCATAGGTAAGTCAGCATGCCAACTGTGTCACAGCAAACCATTCTGCCAATTACTCCGCCTACACATGTCATTATGCCTACCGTAATTCATTGTGACTCATTTCATCTGATGCCGTTTCCAACCCCATTCCTTCGCTCACCAGCAGCCTCTGAGCCCCTCCTCATCGTTCATCACCTCTACACGCGAGCCGATGGGGAACAGGATGCTGGCATCCACCATGGCCCCGCCAGAGGGCCCGGGACCTGACCTGGCAGTCGGCGAGTCTGCAGCCGCCCGCCTGCTGCGCCGCGCCTGGGGCCACACCGGTGGGGGCGCGTCGGGCGAGGCGCGGCAGGGTGGGGCATCCACCTCGACCTGGCCGGGGCTTGGCTCCTCTTCCTGCGCCTGGGCTGGCTGCTTTCGCGACGCACGCCCTCCTCCCCGCAACCTCAGCACATCCAACCCTTCTGCGGCCCCACAGTGTGGATCCAACTGCACAGCTGCAGCCGAGTTGAGGATTGTCCTGGCTAGTACTGGCGCTGGCACGTGTGAGGCTGTAATCTGGGGAGTGTGGGCTGGCGGGTGTGCAGCAGACACGTACAATCCGCCGCCCCCTTTGAGGCGCATCGGTGCGTGTTCAGGTCCAGCGGCGCCCTGGGCTGTCGTGTTGGCGCAGCACGTCAGGGCAGTAGCCAGAGCATCTACTTCCTGCACACATGATTGGCTCGTTGGTAGGCTGACATCTTCTGCCCTCCCTGTGCATCGTTAGCATTGTGTACCCGCCTGCCCCTCACATCCCAATGCGTGCAAACAGCCTGACCTTGGGCAAAAGCCAAGGCTCCTTATTTGCACCCCCTGGCTGCCTGCATAGGTCAATATGCCCGCTGCAACTTTGTGGACTGCCCTTAATCCGGGGTGCTGGTTGCATCGCACCTGCCACTGGTGCTCCCTGAGCTGCGCCTTGAGCATTTCCGTCAGGTCCGCCACCTCCTGCCACTCGCTGCCCAGACCACGCTCAGGCGCACTGTACAGACGCACCTGAAAGTATGGGCACCAACTCTGCTTAACTTGTGAGTGCTTGAACCAGTGCTTGACATGCCCAGGAGACTATGATGGCTGTCTGCTGAGCATGCCTGTCTGCTTCACACGTCAAAGCTCCCTGCAGTGCAACAAAGCACTGCAGTTGCCCTGCCAGGTCCTGGAATGGCTGATGGAGCTGTCTTGGCCACACCTGGTGGTCGCTGGTGACGGTGGCAAGGAGACAGCCAGCTTGGGCGGTGCAGCCGGTAGGAGACCACGCGATGGAGCGCACCGTAGGACTAGCGCGCACCATGTCTGTCGACTTGACCTCCATGTTGACGGCCCACACAAGCTGAGCGCTGCTTTCCGGGTCTTCTGGGATTCCATCAACCAGCAGAGGACTGAGGGACACCCCTCCCGGAGTCACGACAAAACCACGGGCGCCGTTCAAATGTCCTGGATTGAGGATGACCACTGAGTGCGCTGCTGCTACGGCTAAATGATTGTCCTCGGACCATTTTATCGCATCTGGGCAGCCAGGTGCGTTGTACAACCAGTGGTGGTCATGCATGGTGAGTAGGGGCCCAGAATGCCTTCGTCGCAAGCTCAGGGCGCCATGCCCGTGCTCAAAGCGCGTCGATGCGCTGAGGCAGCAATTTAGGGTTTTCTGTCGGCTGATGACCGGGGCACGTGTTCCACAAGAGACGGACTGTCTTCAAAAGTGACCTATTGCCCTTTCACCACAAGCATCTTTCACCTGACCATCCGCCCGTTTGTTCCCGTGTTCAGCTTACATACGGTGTAGATTTCAATTCCAGCCCTAATCTTCAGCCCGCTTTTTGTTGTGTGGCAACCAATTTCACGCATGTGACGTCTATTGAATCACGGCGGGGCATATGAATGCATGGCCAGCATGATTATGACCAGATATGAGGGCCAGGAGGGCTGGCAACGCGAGCCTCTGCTCATGTCCTAGTTCCAGGGCACCCCAGTGCAGGCACAGCCACACAGTCTGCACGTTGGCCCTTTCCTTACATCAGCCTAGCTGAAACCGCGTAGCACTGTGTAAAGGGGATTCAGAGGGCCCACCTGTCCTACACATCCACCGGTATATGCAGTGATAAAAGGTGATTGGACGGTCCCCAGGCCCAGATGGCAGACAGTTTGTGCACAGGATGCTGACTGTCCCCAGGAACTAGGCAATATGCTTTCACTAGAGGGGGGGGGGATTCCGACCCGTCCAACCTACAAGTGAAGGGGATTGCGACACACCGAGATAGTAATGGGGGTGGTCACCCCTCCATTAGGTGCCCATCCATTGAGGTGCTATCCTGACCACAAACCTCATCATTGTAGGGCCAGCCAATAGGTCTGACAACACTTGTCTTGGTTTTTGAACGTCTTCAATCCGATTTTTGATTGTGAAGGACTGTCCCCAAAAGGAAACAGGTCACATGACGCTGATCATCAACTACATGGTTTTGCAGCCATGGTGTCAGTGGGGTGTTTTGGTGGGGTGTGTGGCATCATCATATCACACTTGGCGTTACTGCTATACCTTTGAGCACAAGGCCGTGTCCATGACAGAGCAGAGTCAGTCAGACAGTGAGCCAAGGTGACAGAGTGTGGAGTGCTGGGTCTTTGGGCAATGGCTGCCCTGAAGACCCTAGCGAGAGGGTTTCAGCAAATCAACAGGCAGCAAGCATGTGCAGTGGCCATCGCACAATTCTTGTCCTTTCTTCTCTGCATCACCGGTGTGTGCACTCAAATCCGCGCCGCCGCAGATTTGCCGGAGTCATTTTCCGGTCGTTGACAGCCGCTGTTCGTGCCACACATGCAGGAATCACATCCGGCGTGCTGGCAGATCGTAACATCAACGCCCCTGCGACGCAATCTCTTGTAAACTACGGATTGCTGGCAGTGACCTGTAGTTTTGTGCACATGAGGCAGAATGGGTGGCGCTGGCCACTATCCAACAAGTGGTACGTCTACCCCATCCTGGCGTTCTTGGACGTACAGGGGAACTTCTTGGTGACCAAGGTAGGCAGTGAGTTCCAGGCAGGCATGGCATGCAGGGACTGCGCAGCCATTGCTCATCCATGTCCACTGGCATGTGCACATGTTCAGGCGTACCAGTTCACCAGCATCACGTCAGTCACGCTGCTGGACTGCTTCACCATCCCTGCAGTCATGGCCCTCTCGTGGCTTGTCTTCAGGTGAGAGACAGGGGGCAGCTGTCCGGGTGGGTGGTCAGGAGTCAGGAAAACAGGTGGTTGGGTAGTGCATGCGCAGATGAGGCAGGCAGGCTGAGCCCAGAACGGTGCAGACTCTGCACTGCAGAGCAGGGCTGACCTGGCTAGGACCATGCGCCAGAGCCACGTCATGTATCAGCACTGTGTTGCCACCAACGAACTGTGTTGCCACCTTTTGGCACGACGAGGTGCTACGCGCATGGCACATCCAGTGCATGGCTGCTATCCCGGGCCCCCGATCCTGTGCCCGCAGGTCCCGCTACTATCCCGCCCACCTGACCGGCGCTGCCCTGTGTGTGCTGGGCCTGACTGTGCTGGTGCTGACCGACAGCGGCTCGGAGACAGGCGGTCGCAACCCGTTGCTGGGCGATGCACTGGTCCTCATGGGCGCGTGTGTGTACGCCGTATGCAACGTGGCACAGGTGCGGCCGGGGAGTGAGTGAGTGTTCTTTGACATCTGTTCAAGTCGATGGCTCAAGCTTCAACATCATCACACTCGCATTGCAAGGGACTGCTGGTGCCAAGTCCAAACCAACGTGTGGCAAGGCACTGGCAGCCACAGTGCCTACGCGCCATGACATCGGTACCATGTGCTGGTATGAGGGCAACCAAGTTGGCTGTCCTCCTTCAAGCAAGCAGGAGACTGCATGACGCAGCATCTGACTGGTTCATGCCCTCGGCCCTGGCGCAGGAGCACTTGCTTGTGAGCACGAGTCAGTGGGAGCTGTTGGCCATGCTGGGCTCATGGGGCACGCTCATGGCTGGCACGCAGGTGTGTGGGTGTGCGTGTGGGTGGGAGGGAAGGGGCACGGTCCAAACACAGATGGATTGCAGTCGAGTCAGCCAGGCAGGGAATGCGCAGGCATGAAAAGGAGATGTTTGAGTAAGGACGATCGAGTCAAGGTTGAACACCTCCTTGTCATAGGAGCGTGTGTGACCACTGTAACGCTCGCGTGTGACATTCTGTCACTGCACATACCGGTGGATGTGCAGGGCAGGTGGGCTCTCTGAATCCCCTTTACACAGTACTATGCGGTTTTGGCTAGGCTGATGTAAGAGGTTCACTCATCAGGCAGTGGTACGCGCGCAAGTCAATCACATGACGTCTGTCAAGTGCTCAGCCACCTGTCCTGTTGAGTGCCATAGATTGTCCACCTCCTCCTGTCCATGGATGCGAGGTCCGCTCAGGGGGCAAGCCTGATGGCTGTGCATGACGATGCGGGTGGAGTGTCGGAGGGAACCAGTCAACAAGACGTTCATGGACGTCAGCAGCTGGGCGCACTGCTCTTCTCATGCCTATGCTTCCCATGTCTGGCATGCCCAGGCTGGCACCTAGTGCGGTGCATGTGAGGTGCAGATCACGTGGAGTGCCTGAAGGGCTCAGCTACCTGTGCCGTTGACTGCCAGATGCCGGACTTGTCACAGGCTATCATCGACTCACGGCTTGATTTCCAACATCCAAACCCTGCTCACAAGAGCGCCCATATGCATGCCCCTGACACAGGCCCTTGTGTTGGAACGGGGCGCGTGGGGCGGAGCGCAGTGGGACGCCCCGGCCGTGTGCGCGCTGCTTGGCTTTGCGGGCGCGCTGTACCTGTTCTACGTGCTGGTGCCCTCTGTGCTCGTGTGGGGAGGCAGCGCGCTGCTCAATCTGTCACTGCTCACTAGCGACCTGTGGGCGGCGGGGGCAAGGTGGGCAGGGGAAGGGATCAGGGCAAGGGGAAGGGGACAGGCCAGGACAAGGGCAAGGGATCACAGGGGGAAGGGACAGGCAAGGCGGAGGGCGGGCACAGCGAGGCACACATCAGGTGGCGAAGCGAGCGTTGGCTGACTACTCAAAAGGATGAATGGACAGGTCCAGACACAACCAAGCCTCAGGTTACAGGCTACAATAGGGCTGAGGAAGGGGAAGGCCTTCGTTACTATACCATGCTAGAACAGCATTGAGCATGATTCCTCGCAATTTCAGCAAGTGTCGGACGACTGCTGCAGAACAGTCTGACAGGCTGATGATTGGTTCGCTGGACACACCACCTTCAGGTGATTGGCCATGTCCCACCGGTAGAGCACGCTTTAACGTTGGCTGATCACACCTTGTTGTCCTACATGTGCTTCTTGCCTGACCTTGCTGTGCGCACAACAACAAAAACAACAAAAACAACGAAATCAACAAAAACAACAAAAGCACTCTGTTTACAAAAGACAGGTGCTTGTGTAGGCGTCTCCGGGACGGAGCTGTAAACCCGCCATTGCTGCACAGCTGTTCTTGAAAGCATCACTATAAACCAAGACCTCTTTGTTGGAAGCACCATCCAGACGAGATCTTGGGCACCTGCCCCGTGTAAACGTACCATTGTTGACACTCCTCTTGTCCAGGCAGGGGCCCCAGGTGGACCTCTCTGACGGCTCTCAGGGGAGTCTGCTTAGTCAACAGGGCACGCTGCTAGGACTGAACAGACTCCCTTGAGAGCCATCAGAGAGGTCCACCTGGGGCCCCTGCCTGGACAAGAGGGGTGTCGATGTGGCATGTGTACACGCACATCTACTTGACTGAATCTACGCTCACGGAACGCTCAGCTGATTCAACTCTGGAGAAGGTCAGCTCAGCTCGGCTGCGCAGTGGACGTGCATGATGCATGATGCACAGCATCTGTCGCCCCTAACCTTGCAATTGATAGCAAGTGTTGGACGACTGGCATACGCCGCAGAACAGTTTGAACAGCTGGTGATTGGTTCGCTGGACACAGCTTCTTGAGGCCATAAGCCATGTTACAAGCGTACAACATGCTTCAACCTCGTCTCGTCCCTTACATGTGCTGCTCCCAGCCTGGTGCCCTGTGCGCACACTCTATTGCGCAGGGCGCTCATGTTTGGTGGGTTCGGTGGCACCGGCATGTACTTCGCCCTGGCGATGATTGCGGAGGCAGCGGGCATATGCATCTACACGCTCTCAGGCAGCCCAAACCCAGCACAGCGCCCGACCGCCGCAGAGGAAGAGGCGGGGCCACTGCTGTCCGGGAGGGTACCAAACAGCGGCGTGTTGAACGAGGCAGGGCAAGGCAGGGCACCGCAAACCCCTGGAATGGAAGAGGACGAGGAAAGTGGGGAGAGAGCACGGCTGCTGCAGTCACCTAGTGTAGATGGCGTATCCAACCCTGACAGTCTCATACGTTACTCTCCTTAGCCACTCAATTCAGATGCTCACAGTGGCGATTCACTGTATTGTATTTTTTGTGCATATCATTCATGTGCATTCGTCAGGCTTTCAATATGTTACATCAGCCTAGCCGAAACCACATTGCACTGTGTCATGGGGATTTAGAGAGCCATTGGTGCCCCAGGAGTATGTCACTTGCAATACAAGGGTTAGGGTTAGGCATGATGGTCTAAGAAGCAATTATCCAAAAGGTGTGGGTTTAGGGCAAGGGTTCAGGCAAACCTTGTCATGCTGAAGGCTGTTGATTGCGTGAATGACGCAGGTGCCAGTTAAATCCTTCCTTCCAAACCACTTTGGTAGTATAAGGACTAGTGACGTCAGTTGCCTAATGCCCAAAAACGGCCATCGGTGCAGCGGATGCACGGACGATCGTGTCACCCTTTTTGTTTATATGCTATGACGTGGATACAAATTCATTTTACATCAGCCTTGCATGTGCCATTCGTCCTTGCATGTGTGCTCTCTGGCCTGGCCTCTGTTTTGACCTCCGTTTGTTGATTTTTGTGGGCAACACCTGCGTGGCCAGCCATCCAATGAAATTACTAACGAGTTGGAAGTGCTGCGTCCTCGGAAGTGAGTCCACCGGACATTGATGTAAGCCGAGCGTAGCGTTGTGTCGCTGCAGGACTGTAGCATCCTTGGTAGCGCTGTCGCAGTACACCAGAAGGACCTTGTATGATCAATCCGGCATCAGGCTTTGAGAAGTTGCTGGCAGTGGTTGGTGTGAAACCAAGGGAACTCTGACCTAGGGCATTGCTCATGAGAGTTGGCCTATTTCCCTGATGTAAACTGTCGCGCCACAACTATTGTGCCACAACTATTGTGCCACATTCACGTCGGCATTATGATGCTTTCCAACCAGGCAATCCTTACAAGCTCTGCAGCACTCAAACTCGGACTCAAACATGGAAATATATCCTCAACTAAGTAGGGGTTGTCAATGAACACTGGTTACATCCCACATGTCAAGGTACTTACTAAGGTGCCTAGTAAGGTGCCTATTAAGGCACCTATCAAGGGCGCTAATAAGCTTCAACTCAGCCCAACTGGCGAATGACCAGACTCTGCATACCTGAATGTTTCAGCTAGGCTGATGTAAAATGTGTATGCGCACTGCTACTTGTACTCCTTACGCTTGGTCAACAGCAGGGCCCGCCTGTACACGCCTGCCTGCCTCGCAGCCCGCCTTGCTGCTGATAGATATCCTCTTGTGCTTGTGCACAAAAGCCTACAAGCACTGCGGTTAGGGTTAGGGTTAGCTAACCCTCCTCTTGCACACTTGTTTTACGTCCGATGTTACATCCTATCCGGCAGCACAAAAAGCGGCAACAGTGAATGTGCTTTGAGGGGACCGGCCAATCATTCTGTCACTGCATATACCGGTGGATGTGCAGGGCAGATGGGCTCTCTGAATCTCCTTTACACAGTACTATGCGGTTTCGGCTAGGCTGATGTAAAGACCGTGGCAAGCGAACCATGACTGAGAGCCAGTGCATCATTCCTGTTTGGAGAAGGTGGAGGCGGTCATGCGGTCAGTATGTTGCAAAATGACTGGTACATGTTTTGGGGTTGCAACGTTTCTGTACCTAGATTTCCACCCCAACCGTACCAACCGACCAACCAACTACCTGGC
>QAXH01002092.1:0-24689 GCA_004335635.1 Chloromonas sp. AAM2 | reverse complement strand
GGGGTGCGGTGGTGGCAGGTGAGGGGGATAGCAGGGCTCTCTCGACGAGCGCCGGGCGCTCAAGTCCACAGACGCTGTTCATTCACAATGGTACAATCCATCAAACCAAGCAGCAACTGTGAATGCTATCCATATCAAGCCATATGCATCAGTGCCCGACCTGCCACCCACTTGCTATTCTATGATCAAACCAAGCAGCAAGTGTGAACGCTATTGATGTGAAGCCACAGGCAGCCAAACCATGCATGGTGGAAGGCTGGTGAGCAGCCCTAAACCCAGGCATAGCCAGGCGTACATTGGACTTGAGCTGACCCCCTTGCTCCGTGCACTGCTTGCTGCAGGTTGAGACTGCCGTTGCGTACGCCGTGCTGCGTGTGGTGGGCGCGTGCTGTGGCTGCATGCTGGGCTTTGGCTTCATGTACTCTGTGGCAACCACTTCACACCCTGTGGTGGTGGGTGCGGCACACGGAGCGGGCCGAGACGGTTGGAGCCAAGCGCATGCGTGGCACCGCATGGGTCCCTGTGTGCTGTGATTGAGAGGTGCCTTTGAAGGACTCGAGTGTTGGTCTGTGGCCGCCTGCACAAAAGTGGTGTGTAATGAAAGAGTTAGAAACGGACACAATCACTGCCTGGCTAACTTGCTTCCGTCACTGAACCTGTTGTGTGCCAATCTTGCACTGCAGGTTGGCCTGCTTGTGGTGTTGACCATCATGGCCCTGCACGGCTTCTACCGCACACAGCTGCGCATTGTCACCTACATCACAGCAACCAGTTTGATCGTGAGTCGGGCAGTTTGTCTGGGTCACATGCCAAAGCATGGGGTGCATGACCATGGCACGTGTTTACTGGCGCAGATAAGTGCATCCATCAGGAACTCTTGAGAGGTATGTGTACAACCACTGTCTGAGTGATCAATGTCACCATAGTGCCATCATGTCGCTGGACCCGGTTGTGGAACGTGTGGCTTCCTGCCTTGACGGCTGCTGACACGAAACACATTCGACCTGCAGTTCACGCTCGGGCTCAGAATTGGCGCACACACCTGACAGGCCACAGCTAAGACCTGCACCGCACTTGTTTATCTGCCAACATTTCACACTGCAGCTACCTTTTGTGTGTTGCTACGGCTTCAGGGCAACGTCCTAGCATGATGCAAGTCCATGTGGCGTTTTGCTGCTTTGTGTGTTGCTTCAGAGCACGTCCTGGTGTCAGTACCGCGGGTGCTGCGACGTGACCGGCACCCTCGACTACGCCATAAACCGCATGGTGGGTGGCAGCATGCATGGCACAAAGCATGGGCATAGCTGCATGGGGGACAGCCATGCACCTGGCTGAACACACATGGTATATGACACGTGGCATAGGTTCATGTAGCATGTATGGATGGCCCATGCAATCGTGGGTGTGTGGAGTGTGGGACATGGCATGGCACGGCAAGTGACCTTTGTGTGGCATGAGGAAGTTACATGTCTGCTGATGGGTTCTGGATACCAAGCATGTGGGTATGAAGGCTATCTGACACTGTACAGAATTTGCCAACACTGTGAATCTTGCCGGCACAGCGGTGTGAGCAAGCAGTATCTGCCTGGATGCAAGTGCTGCTTCCAATGCCATGGCCCTTGTAAGCCTTTTTCTTTTGCCTGACCACTGATGTCGAGTGCTAGGTTGGAGCTTTGTATTGTGTGTTGCAATCCCCACTGTGGCCTTAAACTGCAACGCTCAATGCATGACTATCACATCCTATCAAACCGACTTACCCCCGGGCCCTTGCAGGTGAGCATTATCATCGGCAGTCTGTTCCCTGTGGCCGTCAACCAGCTGGTGCTGCCCTGGTTCCTCAACCAGTGGGCCCTGGGGCGGTTGGCGGACAGCTTCAAGACCTCAGCTGCACTGCTGCAGATCCAGTACGACGCTTTCATAAAGCAGCTGGGAGCCATGCCTGCAGACACAGACAGACCCGTGCAGCAGGCAGCCACGCCATACACGCAGTCGCACACCAACAAGCAGCCACCTGCAGCTACTGCTACAACAACTACGTCCAGAGGGGATGCTTCCTCTGCAGTGCGGGCAGTGATTGGGATACCATCCACTGCAGCCTCACTTGGTCACACTCAATCACGTGATAGGCCCTCTGACCTTGGAGAGGGCGGCAGTGAGGCTCAAAAGTCTTCAACAGCAGGGGCCTTGGGAAAGGAAACCGGACGAGCGGGTGGCGGGCCAAGGCCGGGTGCAGCGGGTACCCATGGAGGGTTGTCGGTGGGGAAGGCAAAGGGTACGGGAAGAGCGGTGGGTGAGGCGAGAGAGGCAGCAGGGGCTGGGAAGAAGCATGTGGCAGTGGTGGCTGGGAACAACAAGGCGGTGGCAGGTGACAGCGTGTGGGGCTCAGGGGCAGCGGAAGGAGCCAAGGAGATGCAGGCTGCGGCTCAGGCTGCTCTCCCACCGCCCACCCTTGCCACTCTCCAAGCGCCGCTGACGGAGGTGGTTGCAGGGCTGGCGCGTGACGCCACGCCATGGCAGCGCGGGCTCATGGCCACGCCCCATGCAGTGCATGCGCTGCTGGCCGCCATGACCATGCTGGCAGACCGACATGCAGCGCTGCAGGTACGCTGCGTTGAAAGGCTTGACTGGGTTCATTCTTCATGCACATGGTCAAACAATGGATCTCAGGGACACTCAAGGACAAGCACATGGTATACTGAAGCAGGGTCGCAGCAGCAGCGGCGGCAGCAACAGCAATAGCTGCTGTACCACGGTCTGCCACTGTCTGCCACTGTGTCTCACTGTCTGCCACTGTTCACCACTGTTTACCACTGCTTACCTCTGTTTGATATCTTTGTGAGCAGGTTGTGCTGGGTGGAACAGAGGCGCTGCGACCGACCTTCAGCAGCTGGGTGCGCGAGCACATCATGGTGTGGCTCTACCCGGAGGTGAGCAGGGGCAAGGGAGGGGGGCACGTGGGAGAACATGACGCATATCGCTATCATACGGCAGTGCCAGTAAAAAGCACAGTTGGTACACACTGTGTGGGCCTCACTTGAAGTGGTAGTCCCAGGTCATGTACCTCCCCCCTCATGCTCTGCGGCAGCATCAGTGTTGCATCCACAGATAGCTGAAAGCGGGTGCACCAGGAAGTGCTGGACAGGGGATAGCGGGCGCACTTCCCTTGGCGGGTGCACCAGTTGGATGCAAGGACCTGGTGGAGGGGGGTGGAGGGGGGGGTTGCACCACACTGCTTGCACCGCACTCCACCAAGTGGGTTGAGTGGAAGTGCAAGGAAGCCAAACTAAAGTCTTAACGTTTTGACCTTGAGATTCTGATGCTTTACCGAGCAGGCCGTTCCAAGCGCACCTTGAGAAGCACGTGATTGTAGGAAAGTTTGGAAACTTTTTACGGATTATGCACGTCGTTGCATCTTTGTTCTGGTGCACCAACAAGCAATCCATTCCAGGGGCACACTGCCCTTTGAAGATGCACACGATTTCAGGGTTGGATCCTGAGTCCTACAGGTTGACGGGTCCTCAGCTCCCTTTGGTGCATGTGCTGTCTCAGCGCAACTACCAGACCGGTCAGCCTGCCTCACGCACTCAACAGTGCACTCGCATCCCTGATGGTAGCTGCGCCTTGCCTACTGGTGCCATCAATTGAGCATGGTCAGTGCAGTGCAAGCATCTGTGGCTGAACCAAGCCTGACCTGTCAAGCCTTGTTCCTGTGGCCTGTGCTGTGCAGCACCGCAAGACTCACTGGTGTGTGGTGGAGCTGGCAGGTGTGTGTGCGGGGCTCAAGCGCCGTGTGGCAAGGGGCTACCAGGGATGCGGCTTGTGGCAACAGATCACTGTTCCGACAGCAGTCTAGCCGGCCTTGCCTGAACGGTAGCGCCGCAGGCCTCTGCGGCTGAACCATGTGAACCATTGCTGTATGGGCTGCTGCCAGGGAGGCAGCCTATGTGTTTGAAGTGTGTTTGACGAACTTTTGTTTCTTCCAGACATAGCATGCCTGGTTTGTCGCCACAGCTTGCTGACCGGCCTTGTGGCCTGCGTCCTTGTAGGTATCACTGCCGAGCTGCTGAACAGCAAGCCACACAGCCTAGAGCGCGCTAGGCTTGTGGGGGAGCTTCAGGACGAGCTGGTGCACACGCTGGCCTGCCGGTGGCATGCACGCTGCTACCACGTGCTGCTGAGACGAGCACTGCACATCAGGCTAGTGCGCGCCGTCAGGCGGAGATTCTTAACTGGCCCAGATCGCCGGCGGCACTCGATCACCGCTGGGCAGCTGTCGGACGGGAGGCGAAAGCAGAGCGATGCTGATGTAAATGGCGTGAACAGCACTCTGGGCAGCGCAGCCTTGCTCCGCCAGTCCAGCTCCGTTCCATGTCTGCAACACTTGGCCAATGCGACAAGTATGGCAAGTGCTGGCGATGACGACGGCATAGATGAAGATCTCGTCCTCTTGTCCAGCATTGCTGGGGACAGCATGCACGGCCAGTGCAGTTTGACAACGAACAACGTGTCCTCACAGGCAGATTTGCGCATGCCTGCACTGTCGGACGCTGTACCCTCAAATGGCAGCCTGGCGACCCTCTTGGTAAGGCCACTTATGCTTGGCATCGCCATCATCCAGATATCTAGCAAGACTTGGTCAACAGACGGATCGAAGGTTGCATGACAAGGCACGCTTGGTGTGTGCGAGACTGGTACACTACATCGGGCTACGATTGCACGACCAGGGAGACTTCACGAGCATCTCGCACCACTACGAGTGCTTGACTTGATGCATGCAGGCAGCTCTTGAGGAAGAGTGTGAAACGTACCCCAGCGACGGCTCAGCCTGGCAGGCCTTTTCCTTTGCGCTGAGTCATGTGCTGGACGCAGCAGTGCGCGTTGCTCGCACCGCTTTGGAGGTGGTGGGCTGCACAGACGCCACGCGGCAGAACAGTTGCAACGAGTTGCCAACGCCAGAGCTGGCAGGCAGAGCGGTGGAGGTGAAGGAACTGCCGAGATAGCAAGCGGAACCCCGGCCAAAGCGGGGTGGGCAGGACGATTGAGTGACTGGCCCACATAGCACAGCGCAGCGCAGAAAAGCAGTCGGCCGCCTAGCACATACGGCTGGGGCAAACAAACCAAGGTACTGAGTCAATAACAGTGTATCTGCAGGTTTCAGGTCAAAGCAAAACGTCAACTCCTGTATCGTACATTTTTGCAAGTTTGCGTGCAGATCGCTTGTGTCGGGTGTCGGATGTCGCATACTCAACGTTCATGAATGTCATTACGTTTGCATTGTTTTTGTTTTTTGTTGTTTACATTTGCAACAAGACCAGTTTAATAGCTAATAAGCTTATGCGAATACACGTAACCTGGCCATGGCCAGTACTGACATCAAAGGGCATCTGTTTACAGCACGTTGCTCAGTGGTCATTGTTGTGTGAGCTTACTGAGTGGCCTTCAAACGTGTACGTCTGCAGTCCGCGGGAAACTTGGCTGGTGTGTTTTTCCAACAACGCCGTTTTTCAACTACGACGTTGCTGGTCATGTACAGATTACATCAGGGAGGGCCCACATGCACGCTGTGCGTGTGCGAACGCTAGCAAGCTGTGCGGGCTGTACCTAATTCATGCCATTCACACCATTTGAAGAACACAGAGCATTGACTGTTGAATAATCTGTAAGGAACCTAACCTCTTGAAAGGGTTCGGATTTGGGACAACTCCGTTGTGGTCGCGTGCTTGGCTTGCTTCACTGCTCAAGTTTTCTTACGGAAGGGTTTCTTATTTGTTGGGTTTTCGTTCTCGTTTCTGGTTGAAAACTTGGCTTTCCATGTGGACTTCGAATCACTTTAAGGGTGTGCCGCCTCCTGCCAGAGCTGCAACCATGACACTGGTGTTGAAGGCTACTGCCCAACAAATAAGGACTGGTGGGGTTTGCGCAGCACCCGCCACTTGAGCGCGCAAACATCTCATCTCAATCGTTTTAAGTCGCAAACGTGTGATTCTCTGCGATCAAGCTCCTCATATTGCTGGTCTTAGCTACAGTGCCTACATTGCCTTGCACGCTAAGGGTGTATCATGATGGCGTATGCTTGATGGCTTGGCAGGCAACTGTATGTGAATGCATGGATTGACGTGTCCAACACCTCGCTTCCACAGTGACATGCCTTATTTCCGATCATCCCGTAGTTTCTGTCGCACTTGTGTGGCCTAACTTAGCCTGCTGTGTACACACATAAAAAATGGAATGAAATGAAACCTTTCCAGGTGCAAGCACGAGCAGGCAAAGCTTTGTGCTTGGCCACAATCATGCCATGCATAGGCCATGGGATTAATGGGCAGCGCCCCAGCGTTCCAGCTGTTGGCTGCCGACAGCCCCGTGGTGGTAGTGAATTTCCATACCAGAGCGCGGCATGGAAAACTGCTGGATTCTGCATCAGCTGTAACGCTTTCTGTGAGCTGTGAGCACGTACCACCCCCAGCCTGGACGACATTGGGATTGCCATATGCCCTGGTGGACAGCGCACCAGATTAATTACCATTTACCTGGGTTGACAGTGCAACCCAGTAGCAGGAGGCTCGGCTCTCGCTTGGACTGCTCTGGCTGACGCACACTGGAATGGTTACAGTTTTCAATATATGGCTGCATTAGCATAGTGTGTCAGTTGCTCAACGTCAATTTTTGAGAAATGTAAGCCATGGGAGCATGGGAGCATTGCTGTGGGTGGGACGCACGCGGTACTGGGCCATGACTTGATGCATGCGTGCTAGCACATGCACGACTGGGCTCAAGGTTATCTGCAGCTTGGGCGGCCAGCGACTTGTGCTGCACACAGTCACAGCTTGCAAAAAAAAAGAAGTCTGCCATTTCTGGGACAATTTGTGGGTGGTGTGATTGACATGTCTGCGATGTGTGGACATCTGAACAGGTGGTGTGAGACTGTCATGTGTTGTGGTGCAACATGTTGGTAGACACTGTGGGGTGGCTGTTAGAACTGGTAACTGCACATCTGGTAACTGCACATCTGAGTGCACGCCATCCCTAAGTGGCTGAGTGCATGCAGGTCCTAAGGCGGACTCACTCAGTACATATCAATAATTACACCCGGCATCAGGGTCAAGTAGCACAGCTCCGCTGGTACCCTCCACCTTTCAGCAACACCACAGCAGGGCAGGGAGGTGTTGCTGCGAGTTGGGATCTGCTTGTGTATTCAGAGAATGCATGCATACGGATGGCATGCGTTGGCAGTTGCTCTGAGTGAGACAGAGCTTGGGATTCACTCTTGCTTTGTGACTGTGCGTCCCAAAGCAGCACATGACACCTGGCTCTGCTGCTGTCAGCGTTCAAAGTGGCCAAAGCATCCAGAGTGGTTGTAATTGTAGCATTACATGCCACACAGGCAGGAGGTCAGTTTTCATATTCAAGCTCGCTGTACAATGTCTGCATGCAGTGCTCAGAGTCGAGGAAGGTGAGGTTGAATAACATCAAACTTTGCGCATGAAGAGCTGGCTTCCTGAGTAGGGTTTGGGCCCAAGCGATGGTCGCTGACAGCCCCCGCCAATTGCGATGAGATCATCGCGAAGGATGTGCACCGTATGACTCAGCCGGCCTCAAAAGCTGCTGCCTTGATGGATTGCATCGTGCAGTGTGCGTCCGGCTGTAAACGTTCCGAGGCAAAAAGCACTCGCATGCCGGTGAGTTTGGGGCACGGGGGTGAGTTGAGAATCGCTTTTTGCTCATGCCTCAAACCCAACCGCGACTCTGATGCGCAGAGCAACCCCGCGTGTGCAATCACGCCTGGTTGTGCTCTGACCTGTTGCATTGCGGCGGGCGGGTCGATCTGATAGTACTTGAGCTACCCCGCTCACCTCAGCGCTGGCGGGCTCACCGCTTCTACAGCTCAAACCAGCATTCTGGCCTACCACAAAAGCGTGATGGCCGCCCATGGGCAGCACTGGCGGCAAGACAATCCGCCAGTTTGCCCTGAGCCAAAAGTCTTCGTTGGCCAGCTGCCGTTTGAAAGCACCACACAAGAGGTGCAGAACCTGTTCTCTCAGTATGGGACAATCCGCAGCTGCCAAGTAATTAGCGGGCCCGATGGGCGTAGCAAGGGATGCGCGATGATTCTTTACAGCAACTGGACTGAGGCAGAACTGGCCGTGGAGGCGGAGAATGGCACCAACCACTTGGGAGGCAGCAAACCCATGGTGGTCAAGTTCGCGGACCCACCACGGCGCGGCGATGGCCCCATCGTCGGCATCGCGCCCAAGAAGCTGTTTGTTGGACAGGTGCGCATGGACCGGTAGCAAAGCATCCCGGTGACAGCCCATCAGACAGGCTCTTCAGCAGCAGCAGTAACACGTATGGCGCCTAAAAATGGTGTGCTGGCATGGGCAAGCTACTCATTATAATCATGTCCTCGGGTAGGCCAACCGCATGTGCCACCTGCTCATTCTGTCTTTTTCACCACAAATGGGCAACAACCAATTCGTGATGCTCTGAATGAGTTACATTAGAACTCGCAGCATGTTTTGTAGGTATCCTAGCTAGGGCGTTTCCTGCAGCTTATTGACCACTAACTTTACCTGGCCGAGCAGCGCAGGTGAGAGTAGCACAAAGCCACGCAGCACTTTCTGGAAACATTGAATGGCTACCATAGGTTTACTCCTTAGAGGCGTACCGTGTTCGCCTTTCGACAACCTTCAGTCACACACACACCCTTCTTTCCTGTTCCCTACCTAACAGATTCCCGCCACCATCACTGAGGACTTGCTGCGCAATATGTTTGCACCATACGGCAACGTCACTGAGGTCCACTTGCTCAAGAAGAATTTGGGCTCAGGCTGCGGGTTTGTTACGTACGATCGGTGGTCATCCTGTGAAGCCGCCATTGCTGGTTTGCATGGGAAGCAGCACCTAGAGGGAGCGAAGATGCCTATGGTGGTCAAGTTTGCTGATGCCAAGGTGACTGAAGACTTGGTTGGCGTGGGAAGGGTGGGGCATGGTGGTATCGAGGTCAGCTGAAGGCATTTGCCTGAAGCTGTAGTCAGAATCGGGGGTTGTTGGCTGGGGGCATGCACTTTGTCACTAGACGTTTTGCCCTGATGCTAGCTAGCAAGTACAGTGATTGTTTGGTCAGTGAATGTCACCCCAGGCGGCTGCTTGGCCACTTGCTCGTACTTTCATTGCGACTTCACAATACTGTTCCAGTCACACTGACTGATCGCACTGATCATCGTATCGCAGGTGCCCATGATGCAGGACAACGGGTACGCTGGCATGCCTGGCGCCAAGCGTGGCTACGACACCTCTAATATCCTAGGGGCGGCGGCGGTGGCGGGCGCCATGGCAGGGGCAGCGGCGAAAAAGGCAGCGTACAACAACATGGGCGGCACAGGCTTCCCTTACGCCATGGGCGGCTATGGCATGGGCATGCCGGGCATGGGCGGCCACATGCCAGGCATGGCAGGCATGGGCGGGTACGGCATGGGCATGATGAACATGGTGAGTGCTGGTAGAGGAGGCATGTCCAGGCATGTGTGTAGCATGCACGTGCGCCCCAGGACTGGACCATGCAGTGCTGTGGCTATCAGGGTCTGCTACGCTTGGCGGTGTTTGCCGGGCACGATGCGAAACAAGCCTGTGGAGTGGTTTAATATGTCTGTTGCTGAACAACTTCAGCAGCTGTGTCGGATGGTTTGAGTGCCTTTGTGCACATGCTCTGCAGCGGATAACGTGGTGACTGTTCTGAATGAGATTTAGCATGTCAGCTCACCACTGCATGTGCGTGCATTGTTCGACCGCAGGGCGGCATGAACATGGGCGGCATGGGCATGGGGATGGGCATGCAGCAAGGCATGCAGCCCGGCATGCAGCCTGGCATGCGACCTGGCATGGGTGGCGTGGCCGGGGCCAAGGTGCCTGGCGTGGGAAACCAGGCCATGCAGGCATCAAAGATGGGCGCCGGCGTCATGGATGATGCAACAAAGCAGTGGTGAGTGGACCTGTGAATGAAGGTTTCTTGAGGCTTTGACATGCATGTGTGTAACTGGTGCATGTGTGTAACTGGGGTAGCCAAGTCGTGCAGAGGTGTTGCATGGACCAAGCATGGAAAGTAACGGCGGCGTGCTGCAATGCCCTGCCGGTGCATGCTTCTATTCTTGCCTGGGTTCTTGTTGATCGATGCGCCACGCATGCGATTGCAGGAAGCTGTTTGTTGGTCAAGTGCCGTTTGAGGCGAGCGAGGCGGACCTGTGGGCAGTCTTCAGCACAGTGGGCACAATCCTGGAGCTGGTGGTCTTGCGAACACCGCAAGGCAAGAGCAAGGGCTGCGCCTTCGTCACGTACGAATCACGGTGAGCAGATACAAACTCAAGTCAGACTCAAAAACAGCCGGCACCAGCCTTCGCTACGCAAAATTTTTGAAGCCGTATTTTGCAGAGTTACGTTCGTTTTCGTCAAGTTCAGCCTCGCAACTGATCAAGCCGATATTCCTTTAGCTTCTTCTTTTGTGGACCACTTCGCACGTGCTTTGATTCGCAGTGATATGGCCGAGAAGGCGATCCGGCAATTCGACGGCCAGGTGGCGTTACAGGACGATCCCAAACAGCGGCTCCTGATCGTCAAGTACGCAGGGCCCGGCGGCGCGAGCTCCCCTGGGGCCTCAGCTGCCGCACTTGTGGGGGCTCCTGCTGGGGACGTGGGACAGGTGCCAGGGCCTGCTCGCGGGCCTCCTGGGTACGCCGGAAGTAGCGGTTATGACGGGAGTGGAATGGCCGGGGTCATGGGGCCACAAGGGCAAATGGGTGGCATGATCGGGCCCCAGCCGCCGCCGCAGCAGGCGTCGCCACAAGACATGTATGCGGCTCAGATGCAAGCGGCCCAGATGCAGGCACAGCAGCAGGGGATGTACGCGCAGCAGCAGCAGCAGCCGCCGCCGCAGCCGGTCCAGGGCGGCCCGCAGCAGCCTGCAGGCATGCAGGGCATGCAGCAGATGCCTGGCATGGGTATGGGCATGCAGCAAGGCATGGGCGGCCACATGGGTGGCATGCAGATGGGGTTTTGAGTGCACCGAAGCAGTACTAGCGTGGGTGTACGGAACACACAAAGCGTCGGTGCAAAGAAATGATGAGAGCTTGTGTGCCAGACGTTGACAGACTGGATGTGAGCAGATGCAGTTCAAGTGTGGATGGTTTGGCGTTGCGTGCTGGGTGTCAACTGAGGCGTGGTATGAACCGGCACAAAGCAGTTGGCAGGAAGTGCCTACAAATCCCGTTATCATCTTGTATACGTGTGCTAGCCGGAGTGAGTGTGTGAGAGCGCGAGAGTAAAGGCTTGGTCTGTGCAAGGTATAGGTGTGCACTTGTCTGCATGTGTCCTGAGTGTGTGCATGTGTGTGACACGTCGTGGGAGTGTTTGCATAAGTGTGAGGGGGAGAGAGACGGGCCTCAGGGGCACATGAGGCGCAATACAGCCATGCTGCTGCCATGCTTTGGCAGGGTGTACGCATGCACACGAGAGTCGGAGAACACATTGGAGTGGTTTGCTCACAAGGGGGTCAGCCATGACTTTGCACTTTCAAATGCCAGACACAGCATTTCGGTTGAGCCCAAGGAAGAAACTTGTTTCTTCCGAGGTGTAATGCACAGCTCAACAGGCTTGTGTGCTCGCCCACGCATTTTTTGGGTGGCGGTTGACAGCACCCATATCCTATCCTATACGAGGAAATCAGCACATCAACTTGTCATTGGGTTGGTGCTGGCTTTCCCCTTGCCCACTTTCTTTGCCTTTCGCGGTGGTACACGTGCTCGTTTTGAGCGCACACCGCAGCAAGCTTCCTTGCGCTTCTTCTCAGCAGATTTCGATATGACGGAGATCAGGACTGTGGCTTGAATGGCCAGCAGAACACCGTTGTGGACAGTGGCAGGTTGTGCAAGCCATTTTAGATCGTTGAGTAGTGCAGCAATTTGTCAGCGGATTACGGGCTATGGGCTCTCCAACGAATCTAGTACAGAGGGTTGATCAGGACACCTTGCAACGGTGGGTGCATTGCACAAGTTGCGTGTGGCTGCTTTGCCGAAGCGGCTCGGCACTGCACACTGAATCAGGCGTTGGCCATTCTTTTGGGCCCGTATACATAACACATGCCATGCCCCTTGGTCGAGCAGCATGACTGGGTGGCTTTTGCCTGACGCCTGCATAAGCAGACTGCTGCCTTGTTGACAATACAACAGTACGACACGTGACTGGCTGAAGGACGGCAAAGTACCCAACGCGTTTGAAATTGATGCTGTCTGACAGGATGCACTCATGAAATTTTGGCCGGTGTGGCAGTGCAGTCTTGAGCGTTGCGTCACAAGCGTTGAAGGAAGACTGTCGTTTCACTTGACTCTGTAGTAGCTATGCGAGGTGCCAAACGTGTGTGTGCAAGGCCAACGAACATGGTACACATGTATGCGCTCGCATTCGCTTTTCATCACTGATGCTTGAACGGTGTGAAGGCGAGGTGAAACGTGTATGCTGTAGCCCATCGGCACCGTGGCATTGACAGCGGCGGGTTTTTCAACCAGTCAGTCTGCTCAGCCAACAGAATGATGATGATGCATGACACAGGAACCGTGTCCTCGCTCGCTGCTGTTGCAGTGGACGACCAGAGAAGTGTGCATCGACGACAATTACTGCCAAAAGCACACTCTGTAGCTTGTCAAGTGACTCGCCGTTGGTAAGGGGACTGAATGTGTCCAGAGCGGCACACGCATCGCGTGCAGTGCCCCTCCAGCGATTCGCATCCAGGCCATGTCGGAGCATGCGGTCGGCGTTTGCACTCGTCCAAGCGCACTCTAACAACGACAAGATGATGGTGTCATGTTGGCCACGAGTACGTACTCTTGTAGCAGTAGTCAGCAGTGCCGCTGCAATGGTCCTTTGCAGTTTCCGACGACTTCTTGCCGGTAGCAGAACGCCGGCAGTAGAACGCTTGAAATGTTCGGGTTGCGAAGGGGAAAACGCGTGTAAGCCGTCCCAGTCACAAGAGCCACACTTCAGGCCTCTTGAATGTACGTAAGAGAAGCATGGAGACGTAGCAAGTGCAGAGGGGATAACCATGCAGTCGTTACGCTCACTCGGACGAAGAAACGTCTGACGTTCATGAGAAGCACATTGTTGCAGAATGGGTGAATCCTACACACGCTTGCCTGGTGAGATACAGTGCCACTTTGCAATGTGCTGTTGATTGTCAGGTAAACCCAACCCGCAGTTGAGACTTTGTGGAAACCACAATGCACGAAAACTACAACATGGTTCGCCAACAGAAACGTAAAATAGGAATGGGCTGCAAAAACAACTGGGCCAATTCTTGGGTGCGGCACTGAAACCAGTGTGGTGTCCTCTGTCCTGGATGCTTTTTTGTGTGTGTTGGAGCGCTCAACATGTGATCAACAGTTGCCTCAGCGCCTCAGCGCATCTCCTTGCGTGTGGTCCATAGCAGCGCTATGAACGTCAAGATGTGCACGACAAGAAGGTAGCCCAGCACCAGCAGCGCGTACACCCACCACTCCCACTGCAAGAGCGCCACAGCACAAGGAGGACACCACAACACAGACGCAAGTGAGAAAGCGAAACCAAACCAAATCGTTTACCGTCTTCTCACTTGGGACTCGTAACACTGGGTTTTGTTTTGGCTTCTCAAAATGACAGTTTGACATTAAGTTGGTAGGGGTAAAAGCTCATTTGTGCAAAATGGCATCATTTCATAAAAGTTTGGAACTCTTCACCCCAGGAGGGTAGAGTGCCTGCAGAAGCTGAATAACCCTATGTAGTGAGGTATAAGATTGTTGTAAGACGATAGAGGGCACTGAAAAGAAGCGTTCTGCATCAAAATAAGCCCATTTGGCGTTGGGGGTGGGTGAGTCCCTTGCTGGGTGGGTGGGTCTCCTGTGTAAAAAAACCAAGAGTTTACTTTTTTTCTCAAACCGTGTTTGCGGCTCGCTCCGAAGGAGTTTCAGCCAAGTAAGGATGCCACTGGATACGCCTTAACGAGATCTATCCAACGACACCCTCTTTGTCCAGTTTGAGTGTGTAGGGTAGGTTGGGTAGGTGTGCTGGGGGTCTCCTGCTTCACCCTAAGAACTTAAGCCAAATTAAAGCGCGGTGAGCCTGCAAGCATAACGGTGTTTCAAAAGGTGCTTCACAATCGTTGGCGGAAGGACTACTGGTTCCAGAAAGCGACAGATCGACTCAGGTTTTATTACTCTTCTCAGATGTGCAATTTGCGACTTTGTAAACGCGTTTACAAACGTTTGCTACAAATCCCAAGTGAGAATACGATAGGTAGCCAAGCTATGGCAGTGCCAACCTAGCTGATATGGCCCTGTGGGCATCGTTCGGTCTGCAATAATCTGACTGCTGACGTGATCATTGCGACGTGATCATTCGTGACGTGATCATTGCGAAGGACCACAGATTCAAACGACACTCAACAAGCCGCACGTGTACGCATGACAACAAGTTGCCGTCTGTCTGCGCAGATGTTGAACAGATGTAGCCTTCTTTGGCGTGTGGGTCAGCCGCATATGCAGTGCCACCTGACAATCGTTGCACACTCCCAGGATGATGTGTCAGCCACCATACCTGTATGTCAAAATAGTCGACCACGGTGCGCAAGTTCAGCTGGCATTCGGCGCCAGGGGACGACAGGCGTGACTGCAAAACATGCAGGTGAAACATCTTATGAGACTGAGCACAGTGGCATACTCAAACTCTGTGCTGGACCTGTAGGTTTGCTGTTAGATGGTGGGTTTTGTCAGGCCCCGTCCCCTGACAGTTGTGAGTTACAGGGCGGCGCCAAAACTACGAGTGCACCCCCCTGGATGAATGCCTTACTTTATAAGCTATTCCAGAGATGAAGCAAAGACTGCCATAACACGGATGTGCCCGGATTATCAAGACACGTGGCCTTTCTGTTCACACCTATGCTGATAATCCGTTCTCCACAACCGGGTGCGGTAAACGACATGATGCCTACAAACGGCATTTCAGGCGAACGGCATCGAGCAGCTCAGATGAGGACTGCAGTCACTGCAAGACGCTGCACGGCACAAGGCCACATGCACCGCACCTGTACGTACGACATTTGATCTGGAGGGGTTCGGGGCAGAAACTCGGGCAAGTACTTGACGGTGGAGGGGCCGAGGCCCTCCGCGCAGCTCAGCAGAGGCGCGTCACGGAACTGTGACGCAAGCATCCCGCTGAATGTGTAATACAGCGCGCTGGCGTACCTGCGCATGGCAAACGGCACAGGGTGCCGCTTGTGCAGGTAGCCAATGGCGAGAGATCGGAGGACATGCGCGTAAGGCTTGCCGGGAAGGTTTGACGGCGCCATGTCTCGCTTTCCTTACCCAATGGCCTGGATGTTTGGACACTTTGCCGAAGGCAAGCTTAAAGCCTGCAACGCTTTACGATGCTGGTCCCATGTGCACTACGTCAAATGAGTTCTGTGCAGCTGTTAACCGGACTCTGGCTACTGCCTGCTGCCAAGATTGCAAGGTATCGTGGTATGATGTTATCATGCCGCGAATGGCTTGACAGTACCTAATCGTGTTAGTTGGCAAGCGCAAGGCATCACTGCATACGTAACTGCGCCCTCAAACAAACCGCAGTGCCCACGCTTACAACACAGTAGGCCATACGACCTCAGGCCCTACGACACGACACGCAGGCCAAGCATGACACATGCTCCCACCTGACTGGCCACACCCAGCTCATGGTGTAGTCCGACAAAAGTATCGGGTAGTTGGAGACAAGGATGTTGATGGCAGTCCAAAGGATGCCGTGCATGAACGCCACGTCCTGGTTCGGAGCTATGATGGAAGCGCAATACATCACCTGAGAGCGCAAACAGGCGCAGTGTGTAGCACTTGAAGCGCTGTGAAAATTGCGACATACAGAAGCTATTCTGCCACAAAGTCGCATTGGGTTGCCTACCTTACTCCGCGCCCTTGCTTGTTGTTCCTTTGCAAGTATACTCTGGCTCGTCGCAGACCCACCTGCTGTGCAGTCAGATAGCCCAAACTCCCGAGGACAATGTTGTGCAGTAGCGAGACCCCGCGCGGCTGTAAGTTCGCCATGGCATAAATAATGCCGGTGAACACCACAGAGTTTAGGGCGGAGAATAGCGTCAGCTGTCCGGCCTTCGCCACGTAGTAGGCGGAGGGGCTGTACAGCCTGTCGAACAGACAGCGTGATCGAGCAATTAGCACTCGGCACTGTACTGAGCGCAGCGAGGCCAACCGACATAGATAGCGTAATGCGACCGAGACAAGCCTTCTTGGACTCTCTTGGAGCGATGTTTCGGTGAAGAAGCTGTAAGGAGCGGTAGCAGCGGAAACAGCAGCACGGTGTTACACATGCACGCTGAGCAGTGTAGGTGAAGCCTGTCGGGTTGACACAAGCAGAGAGCCGAACAGGAGAAGCCCCATGACTTCCCTTTCCACATCTTACCCGGCCACTATATCAGCGACAAAGATCTGGCGATCCGCCGCATAGTAAGACATATAGACGAAGGGCAGCAGAAACAGGACGATGGACTCGACGTATGAGACGATGCTGCGCGACCTGCACAATCGCATGGCGGCGTTGCAAACACACTGTCGCGACGCTCTCGCTTTGTACTCATTCACATGTGATGTCTTGACACAACCCACACATGGCTGGGCTGTTGGTGCTGCTGGAGCGCACAACCAATTTGTAGCTCTGACCCGCTTTTTCTTGTCCTTCTCCACTTACATGAGACCCTGGATTGTGTCTGGCAACCCATAGAAGACGGCGCCAATCACAATAGCTGCCCAGCAGAACGCAAGCATCCTGCAAGCGGCACCAAACATGACGATCGAACAAGCTGAGTTGCATGTTGGCATAGGCATGCTAAGTGAAGCACGCACAGCTAATGTTTACGATGCCATGGCAGGTGCTTAGGCAGGAAACCAGCGGAGCAGCGGTCAGGTGAAGACAGCAGTCGGAACACGGTCCACTGTGATAGCAAAAGCCTACATCAAAAGCCTCCATACTACCTCATTGTCACGTTCCTTCAATGTCAACACCCACCTTCCTGCCAGGTCCATAGGATTGCGTATTACGATTGTGGCCTCCCGCCACGACAGCACCATGAACTGCGCGCTCAGTTGAAACAATGTTGTTCATGCACGTACGATCATCATATCTTGAATCCGGCAACAGCCTGAGGGGAACTCATGCGTCAAAGCTGCACTGGCGTGCTCTCTGGCTACAAGCAACGACCGCACGACAGCTGATACCGGGTCAATCCGTAGGCTGAAGGCACATCAGCATGACATCATTCCCACCTGGCGCCACCACGATGCACCCCTCCGGGCCCGTTCCCGCTCTCGCTCCAACACACCAGGCGCAGAAGCCGCAGAAGCCGCCTCGCTGCCGCCTGTTGCCGCCACAGTGCCGGTACCCTTCCCTGGCCCCTTCACCGCCACCTCTTCATCCTTCAAGCGCCACTGGGCTCCAGGCAAGCACGCCCCTAGTGCACCACAGGCGCTCAGCCGCCCCGGTCTGTTGGCCTCTGCTTCAGCGGCTGCCGCCGTGACCTCGCCCTCCAGCAATGGGTGTGTGCTGGTCCAGCAGGCGGCGGCAGCGGCCGCTGCCTTAGACAGTTCCTCACAAGTCGTCATGGTGTGGCCAAACAGCTCCTGAAACAGGGAGAAGCAGCGGATGGAGACTGAGATGGAAGAGGTGAGACGGGAAGTGTGAAATGGAAGAGGCGGTGCCACGCGCAGACCTCAGTGCAGCCCTGGTAGATATGCTGCTATCTCATTACACTCGACCTTCACACCTGGACTTGGACTACACACTTTGGAACGTTCACACCTGCAGCCTGCAGAGTGTTGCAGACCTGCTGTTATCCTTGACACCCTCTGACTAGAGCCTGCAATGACTCACCGCTGGCTTATCAAAGCTGGTGTTGACGAGGTCCATGACCCAGTTGGCGGGGCTGCCGTGCTTGGCGGGCGCGTAGGCGTAGCCCAGCGGCTCGAGGGCTGGCACCAGGCCCAGGCGGGGCCCGCTGTAGATGGTGTAACCCTGCGACAGAACTACAACCTACCAGGCAAACAGAAGGGGTAGTTTGGCACATGTGCGAGACCATGCCTGTAGGGCGGCCGTAGTAGATGGGGCATCTGCGGGGCTGCTTGCAAGCTGCACAAAAAATCAATCGCCTGTTGAGCTGCGCTGCTGCGAGGGTAAGAGTCGAAGACTGCTGTACCTGCATTTGCATGACTCAGCACTAAGCTGTTCTGATTACTGTTGCCTGTGATCCCAGCCCTATCAGTGCAGAAACGTGTGATCGGCAATGCCCCGGGATGTCTCTGCTTACCACATCCAGGCATTCCCAGATAGAAGCGCGCGGCTGGTGCAGGCTGCACAGCACTGTCAGGCCCTGCCGTGCACACAACGCTGACAGGTGACCCATCAGCGCGGCGGCGGCAGAAGCATCCTGCGAAACACACATACAAATGATGCGAGGCACGTGAGCCGTACAGAAGCAGCGGTCATGCGGTGGAAGGCAGGCAGGCAAATGTTGTTCACAAACAGCGAGGTAGGCAGGCTATGCAGACGAAATGTGCGACGCACGACACTTCCTCCCACCTGCCCGGTCGTTGGCTCGTCCAGTAGCAGCAGCGTGGGGCCTCCGATCAGCCCGGCGGCCACGGACAGACGCTTGCGCTCGCCCCCGCTCAAGCCGCGCAACACCAAGCCACCAGCCAACGGCCCGCCAACCTGTACGCGGGCACAGCCGGCTTAGAACATAATCGCTTCAGATGCCCTGCGAATAAGGGTTGGGCAAGGCTTTCCGACTATCCTGGCTGCATGCAGCTGCGCGCGGTCCCGGTTGGCCTGTGAAATGCCTAAAACCCCCGTTCACTGCGCAGCTGCGTTTCATTTTTCAACTGGTAGGTCAGACACATTAGACGTTGAACCGTGCACATGGTCGAGGAATCCATATCAGTGTCCAGTATGCAGATCACTACACATCGCGCTGAGGCATCGAGAGCAGGACGGCACCACACATTGGTCAACTGGAGCATTTGGCGGCTGAGGCGCAAAGGATGCTGCGGGAACCGGCCACTGCACAAGGAAAGATTTGTCCTGAGTGCTGGTCCCAGTGTTGACTTCTGTGTTGACTTCTGTGTTCGGCAGCTCGACGCACTGACTCAGCGTCAGGATACAGGGCTCTAGTGATGTCCAGACATGTTGTGGTTAGAAACAACCGCGATGTAAGCATACGGCCCGACCTAGCCTAACGCCAACCTAAGCATACCCTTGACCTCACCAGCGTGGATGCCTGCTGTGCCAGCCCAATCTCACGCAACGCATGTGCCACGGCCGATTGGAGGCGTTGGCGGTGGGTGCTGGGCCCTGCGGTGGCCTGGGTGGTGATGCTAGCAGCTGAGACTTGATCAGCCACTGCGCAAGCAAGAGGAGATGCACAACCTTTGGCATGAGTGCGTGAGGCGGCAGGTCAAGATCCGACTGCAACACACCGGTGACCGGGAATATGCGGTACGACATGATGCTGCAGCTGTCGTGATTACTGAGTGCTCATGAGGATCTACAGGAGCTGCAGTATTTCAGTATCATAAGCATGCGTTGCCCAGCCAAGCAAACCTACCCTGGTCTGCCCGCCTCGTTCCACGCATGTACAGTCCACCACCCGTTGACCTACCCGTCACTCGGCGCTGCTGGTATGTGGCCTCGCCTATGCCCATGAGGCTGGCCTGGACCATCAGCACCTCCTCGGCAGTCAGACTGGCAGGGAACACGCTCTCCTGCAAGCCGTGACAACCACAAGCATTGCAATGCACTTCACACAGCAGGCACTGCAGCCAGGCTCTGCAATGAACAAAATGGTGCACGCTGGGCAAGGAGTAGCAAATATCAGCCGTACAAAGTGAGCTGAGTTGGCAGGCATACCTGGGGGACAAACGCCGCCACGTTCTTGACCGCCTCCGCGTGTTGCCTCACATCGCGCCACACCAACCACGTCCCGTCCACCTCCCTTCCACAGCCACACACACCGCTTCCAGTGCTGCTGTTGTCACCGCTGATGCGGGCATGACCACCCTTGATGCCAGTAGGCGAGTCCATGGTCGTCGCATGGCCCATCTCATCTGCAGGGCTCGCCACCTCGGCTACAGCAAGGCCAAGCGTGAGGGGCGGGCCAGCGGGGGGCAGGCGATGCGACAGGCTGAAGTCCAATGCGGTTGCGGTGCGCGTTTGCTGCTGGCTGTTTGGTGGAGGTTCGACCAGGGTGGTCGGTTGGACAATGGTGGTGACAGCGGTTGGTGGAGCGCATGTGAGCGGGGTAGGCGGTGCACCGGGAATGGGCAGGGCGGGCGTGGCACGGGTGGCTGGGGGCATCCAGCGGCTGGCCAGGCCCAGGCGCCCATAGAGCTCTCCAAGAGCCTTGCGCCCGGCCAGCATCTCAAGCAGGGTGCTGCAAACCAGGCCGAGGAACAATCGAACACAAAAACTAGCGGCGAGCCTCCCAGACAGTCTGAGATTCAAGTGCTGGTAACGGAGGGAACAATTAGAGTGGTATGATGGAGTGATATGATGTGCTCTAATGTGCTAAAGCCTTTTGCTACTGCAATGCCTGAGAGCGATGCTGTTTCAGGCCAGGCGCAGCCAAAAACGAAGCAGCTGTTTCAGCAACACATACAGTTGCACACCTTGGCCAGACCAGACACTATTTAAAGCACAACGTGTTAATATGATTTCCTTCACCTCTTGCCGCCTCCTGAAGGGCCGAGTATTGCCGCCAGCTGTCCTTCGCTCACCACCCCCATGGCATCCTACATGCACCAGGTGGCAAGGCCACATTGCTGCATGGGGAGCTGTGCGCCTGCATCATGGCGAGCTATGTTGAGCACGAGTGCGGCCACAAGTAGGGTAAGACAGGCTGCACAGGGAAGGCGTGACCGTACCTGCAGGACAGCTTTGCGTCCACCTTTCTGGCCAGGGGCCGGGTAGCTACATCTCAGGTGCCGCCAGGAAAGGATGGCACGCGTGCCGTGGGCGTTTTGCAGCCTCCGAACGGCATGCTTGAAGGATGACGATTGCGAAACACTCGAGGGCGGCAAAGAGCCAAGCTTAGGCGATACGATACCTGCGGCACCTGCGGGCGATGGGCGAGGTGTCACCGTGTGAAGCTGGGAGGAAGGCGCATGAGCGAGCTCATGTTCGCCCTTGAGCACCTGCAGATTGCTGGCGTACGCGGCTGAATGCTTTAGCCAGCAGTCGCCAGGCGCGGGAATGCCGGACCAATCGGGAGTTCCACAACAACACGAACAGCGCGAAGGCGTGCGCGAAGCCCGCCAACGGCACCCAGACGGCAAACCATGACGTCGCCATGGTGCTGTGGCAAATGCATAAGCCAGAGCTTGCACATTCAGCGGGCAAGCCAGAAGCTCATCAACCCTAGTTCAACCGATCCCAACTTATAAACTGTCAACGAGAAAACCATGCGCCATAAAGGGAGATCGAGATCAGGTCAAGTGCAGCTAGCTATCCTGTAGTTACAGCAGCATGTCAGCCTGCACCCTCCCCGGCTCCCTGCACCGTCACATAGTGCATCAGAATGTTCTAGAAAGCTAACAGGGGGTTGCTGAAGGTGCTTGTGTCAAGTTGTGTGTGGGTGTGTGCGTGTGTCATCATCATCATTACATGGCTTTTTGCGGCTTTACCCACGGTACAGCAAAAAGACACAAGTTCTCTCCAATGCGCTCTATCGTGGCAGTCATTCAGCTACGAGTGTTCAGTTATGCAAAAGTCTTTCAGAATGCGCAGGTCAGCCTTGGCAACTCGGTCCATGTTGGGCTTAGGCACCCCATGATTCTTCTCAAAACCCTCTCCTGACCAACTGGGGCCGGGGCAGTTGCAAAAAGCAATCTTTTGACGGAAGACGTGTCAGGCATGCCACCCATGTGCCGTAGCCACCTCAGCCTATGAGTACTGAGTAGAGCGGCAATGGCTGGCCGGTGGGTCTTAGCATACAAATGATCATCGCTAATCACATCAGGTCGTAGGCGCTCATTGACAATGTGTGTGTGTGTCTACTACGTTACTAGAGTGATATGCACATGCAATTCTTCGTCCTAACAAATCATAGCCAGATTCATGAATAGGCACTGCCCACATCTCAGTGGCGGCATCTAAGGTCAGGCATTCATGTGCCTTCAACGCAGTGACAAGAGTGCGACACACTGCCAATCATCAGCTCACTGCAGTCCTTCCCGAGCCCGTTGCATGCACTGCGGAGCCCGTATGCTACTTTGGTTGACAGGCTGGGTGGGAGATCAGCAAACGTAATAGATGGAAGAGTGCAATGCATGCGTCTGCGTCTGACAGCAGTAAGTGCGGTGCCAGCACCACCACCGCTTGCAACAGTACGGCTCAGGACCAAGGAACCAACCCAGATCAACCGCTTAGCAGACCGCCACCCATGCTCAGTGCCTCAACCACTGCCGCTTCCTTCAGGGTGGTCACAACACCTGAGGCCATACCAGAGGAACTCGTCAAGTGCATGAATGAGGTGGAATCAAAGGATAGCATCAGGTTTACGGGATACTGTGGCATGCAGCTGCTCACTTGGCTGCTCACTTGGCTGTGCTGTGTTGTACAACGCATGCTGCGCTGGCCCAAAACAGCCCAGTGTCAGTAGGCTTGAGACCAGACTATAGACTCTAACCGCATCACGAACCCAACAGGCATGGCCTGGTATCATGAACTGCCCACAAAGGCCTAAGTGGATAAGACGTTTAGACCTTGCCTCACCTGGGCACTCTCCCTAGGCCCCCACGTAGCAGACCCCTCACTTGAGCCCACATGACCCACATCCTGTTGAGAAGCCTTAAAGGGTTGAGAAAGACCAAGGAGTGCTATGACTCTTTCCGTCCCATACAGAAATTGCAGGCAAAACTGGCTTTCAATGCAATTTGCCTACCTGCTAAGTGATTCCAATTTCCTTGCAAAAGTTTCTGATCTTCAGTGACACACATTTATATCATTAGATTCTTGTTAAAATTCCGACTCTGCCACTGTCTGGGCTGCCGCAAAATCTGCCTCCATAGACAAGCTGCATGTTGAACACCCATTGTCGCAGGCTCAATCGCACGTGTGACGAGTCTCAGTCGCATGCTGTGCACTGTGTTTGCCTGATACATGAGTTTCAATATCGTGTTGTATAACCTCACCACATCATGATGGCCCGTGTGTCGGCAAACACACGCCAGTGCTGTTCATAACCCCAAAATAACCATTTTGTCACTGAGCCAGCTCGCACCTTGTTTGCTTCCGCCCCTTAGACCCGTCTTCATCCTGCTCAGGCAGTACAAGTCTGTTGGGTAAACCGTCGTGACAACGTAGAGCAACTCCGGGCCATACACCTCCTCCTCCAGGTCCAGCGCCCAGTCCGAGTATGGCCGGACGCTGAGAATGTTCCTCTTCACCCGGAGCAACATGCTCACCTTGATCCCAATTGACCTTGAACCCCTGAGGTTGCCTGCTGATGGCTGCCCCATGCCGTGCATTGGCTCGGCGCAACATGCCCGCATTCCAACCGCAGACCTGGGAACGGCACACCGCACACAAGGTGTTGATGTGCACGATTGCCTGGTTGCAACTGCTCAAACGTCCAAATTACTTTGCGATGTGAATCAAGGCCAGGGTGCTACCAACGATGTAACAGCAGCGCCCGTGACCTTGCACCCGTGATACCTTCCCAGGAACCCCATACCCGTGACCCCGCACCCGTGATTCCGCACCCGTGACCCCGCACCCGTGCCCTTGCACCCGTGGCCCCGCACGCGTGACCCCAACCCGCAGGCTGCACACCTGGAGCCTCGTGCTCTAAGCAGGCAGGGTGTGTGTGCACAGCAACATTGTGCCCTTGGCGCCACGGCGACAAGTTGTATCTCAATGGCCTTGCCGTTCCCCTGTCCCCTTACCTCATACACCTTGTCCCAGTTGCTGTCTGACAGGCTGCCCACGCCCAGGTGTTTCTCAAAGCACTCTCGTGCAACGTCCTTGGCAAATTTGCCCACCACCACAGGTTCCCAGAAGTCAACACCAAGCTCTGCAAGCAAGGTGAAACACCAGTCATGGGTCCCGAACGAATGCAATAGCACGGGTAAGTAGCACAGCACTGAGAATAAGTACATTACCATGGATGAATACACGGGTGCGAGCATAGGCTGGATACCTTGACAACACAGCACTCGGCCGTGGCTGTGTACCCTGATAGCTCACCTCTTCACAACCCAATTCCTCCCCATGCACTCACCCATGTCAGCCCAAGCCAAGAGGCTGGACTCGGATGACCCCAGAAACACGTGCTGTTTGTTTGTCTGCTTGGTCATGTAAACAAAGAAGCGCGCAAGTTGGCCCAGCTTGTTGCGATACTGCTGGGACCATCCCATCAAGATGTTCGCTTCATCTATCGCGATCACTGGCCAGCCCGTGACGACCCCCGCCGCCTTCGCCTCCGCCCAGACGCTGAGTAGCTGCCTGCAGGCAGCAAGGGCGCATACACCTCGCCTATGAAGCAAGCCCAAGCGGGCACTGCAAGGCGCCGGACAGAGCAAGTGCAAGCGGGCACTGCGAGGCGCCGGACAGAGCAAGTGCAAGCA
>QAXH01002089.1:0-14428 GCA_004335635.1 Chloromonas sp. AAM2 | reverse complement strand
CGGACTGAACACCTGTTTGATGAGCAGCGGTGTTCCCTAATCAGGGCTACCGTCCTGGAGGAAGCAGCTGAGCTGGTGGTGGGCCACGCCTGTGTTTACCGCTATGACATTCCTGGAAAGGTGGGTTGTATGCAGCATTGCATGGAGGGAGGATGATGACATATGTGCACATCTGGATGATGACACGTTGTCTGTGTGCACGTTGATGCACAGGGCAAGGTGTCATGGATCACACAGCTGGTGGTGCATTCAGATTACCGCCAGCGAGGAGTGGCCAAGAAGCTTTGCAGGCTGGCGTGGGCAGTAGAGCACTATTATGCAGCTGGTTTGGTCACATCCCATCCGTATGCTGTGCGTGCGCTCGAACGTGCGACCGAGCGCACCTGCGATCGGGACACCAGCGTGCAGGCTGCACATGAGATTGTGGCGCACTGTGCCATCCCGTATGTGCAGGGCAAGACGCTTTGCTTTGAGGATGGCAGGTGGGTGCATTGATGCAGCAATGTCAGGCAGTGCAGTATGCTGCATGCGTCTATTGAATCACTCTGCGTTCTGACGTGGGGTGCAGGTGCCTTATTGACACTCAGTTCTTTGTGGATCATGCCAAGGTCAACCACATCCTACAAGCAGAAATTCAGAGCAACAAGTGGAACCTTGACCAGCTGGAAGACGGCAAAGAGTTCTTTGCTTTCACTTTTGCCATGTCACCCAAGGCATCGCCCATTGGCCTGCCCCACAGCAAATAGAAGCCTGCTTTCAGTGCTGTGTGCGTGAGTTGGCTGCTGCTGTCTCACAAACAAACAAGTATACTCAAGTACTCTTACTTACATGTATACTCTTACATGTATACTCTTACATGTATACATGTATTTTACATGTATACTCTGTTACAAGTGTACTCATACTTACTTTGGGAGGTATGCCAATTGTGTGATGTGGGTACCAACAATGGGTATCAACAAGGAGTGAATTGGCTGCTGCTGTCTTGCAAACATACTCTTTGTTTTGCAGGTATGCCCAGTTGTGTAAGCTTGGACATCACCAAGCCTGACATGCGTGGTTTTCTGCATATATCTCAGAGTTATTGGTACTTATTCTGTCATTTATCATCCGTGACCCCAGGTTCTCTTTCGATCGGCAAGCAGCACTCAGAAACCGGGCCAGAGCGAAGGCAAATCCAAAGAGGCACTCGAAAGCGCGCAACCACATCCAACCAGCCAAAAGAAAGCCGGGAAGCCAACCTCAAAACAGGGGTCAAAAAGCAAGTCAGCCAGAGAAGACAAGGCCAAAGCACCCACCAAAGTTCAGGGCGAAGTTCACAAGCGAGTCAACAGAAGTGGGGCTCACCGACCAAAGAAGGGACAACGCTAGCAAGGGATTGGCTACCGTGCGGACGCCCCTTCCCGCCCACGAAGCCACCTAAACCTGACCACAGCAAAGCACCACATCACAGCCTAAGCAAAACAGCAGCCTCCAGCAAGAAAACAGGAGCCAAGAAGCAAAGCAAAGCGAAACAGAGCAACCACCTCACAAGCAAACAGAAAGAACAGAGCAGACAAACCCAAGGAACCACAATGCCAGCCACTACACACGCACACCTCAAGAAGGAAAGAACATCACCTAACTACCGCAAGCAAAAAGCCCCCAAGCAGGACCCAGCAGGGCATCCACTTCACAGAACAGCAAACAGCACCAAAGGCTATAACGCGCGAAAGCAAGAAGCTGAAAGCCAAAACCCAGGAGCAAGACGCTACAAGGCACAAGAACAGCAGACAGAGCACAGCTGACAACAGGCACTACAAAGGCAACCTACCACACAGGAAACGGCCAAAAAAGAAAAGCAGAGAAACCCAGGCACACAAGACAAGGGAGCAGGACAGGAAAACAAAAAGCAGGGAGGAGAGGACAAAAAAACAGAAGACACACAATTCTTAAGGCAAGACAAGGACAGAAAAGCGGCAAACAAGACACCCAATGAATGAGTCCGTGCATGCATCACACCGTACCGTAATTCGGAGTCAACTCCGAAACTACTACAGCAACGGATTTTGAACCATCTGTCATCTATGCTGTGACTGCCATGGTATGGATTTTCAGGCACAGACTTCAAAAATCAGAAACCCACAGACCTGCGTGTACTGTGATGGGGTCTCCAGGTCAGAGGATTGCTGGGTGTGCTGCCCAAAAGCAATGCCCTTGGTGTGGCAGGCACGTACTTGCATTGGCGCCATGGTTGTCCTGAGGAGTCTTGAGGCGTAGGCTTCGAAATCTGAAGAACCAGAAACCTAGCTGCACCGTCTTTGGGTCTGTAAGTCTCAGGCGTGTTGTCTAACAAGCAGCCGATGGTAGGAAGTGTCTTCATGTACATCTTGTTGACATGCAATCAATGCCAATTGATTACACCGGCATACTAGTCGGCAGGTGGCCACTGCATACATACCGGTGAAGACATGGTATACGCATGCTTGTTAGTGTAGACCATGTAGCATGTAGACCTGTTGGTGGTTCCCTCCCTCCCCTCTCCTCTCTCAACCCTCTGTGTTCTCCTTTTCATTCAACTTTGAAACAGGTCTACAGAGTATACATACTTGACACTGAAAACTAAGATACAAGAAGGCCAGCAAGAAAAGCGACTGAAGTCAGTAAAGCGGCCATTGTGCAAGCGTGCTCCTGGGGTGCACCGAGGTGTACCCAAATATTCTCATGCCGCCTGGCCGTGTTGCATAAGCTGCAAAGGTATGGATAGGGATCCTGCAGACCCAAATGATGCTTTGGCTCGGTATACGGGTCTCTGGATGTCTGAGATTAGCATGGTGGACCACTCGCTAATGGGTGTCCACCACACTGTCTCGTGCCGCAGACGAGCGAACAGATGTAGCCACTACTACAGTTGCTGTGGCCAGGTGAAGCAGGACCAGGACAGGTAGGCGGGTGAGCGACAAGTAATGTGCGAATTCAGGAGCCTGCACAACAGATGGTGTTGAGTGGTCACGACAAGAGCTGCTGTGGGCATGGTGATGTTGCAGTATGGGCTGATGGACTGTTTCAACAAGTTTGTTGTTAGCAACACCAGCTGTTTTATGGCAACAGAAGGTGGCAACAACAACACCTGTTGAGCCAGGAACATGTGAGTTGCATAAAGCAACAAACAACAACACAACCACCACAACGGTCTTCAGGTCTCTGGGTTGCTGGGTGTGCTGCTGAAAGTCATGGGCTTGGTGCGGCAGGCAAGTGCCTGCCTCTATGGGTGCTCATGCTCTGATTGCCATGCAGTGGATTTCCAAGTACAGACTCAGAAGCCTAGAGACCCAGAGACCCAAGTAGGGTGTTCAGGTCTCTGCGTTGCTGGGTATGCTGCTGAAAGTCATGGGCTTAGTGAAGCAGGCAACTGCCTCTACTTGTGCTCATGCCACAACTGCCAGGATGAAACTTCCAGGTACAGACTTGGAAACCCAGAGACCCAGAAACCCGCACATCAGTTATGATACAGTTACACCTGTGAATGATGCAACTGCCTTATGAAAAGCGCCAACCCGAAGGTTGATTTATGGATTATCCTTTGATCTGGGATATATCCGTAACAGACAGGGTCTATCCTGATACTGTTACACTGACACCCTGAAACTCAGCATGCAAGGATGCAACATGCAAGCTGTAGGCCCAGACACTTAGAAACCCAGAGACTCTGCCCAGTGCATGACAAACCGATGGGCTTGGCATGCAGCCACGTAAATATCCAGACATCGATATGCAGACTGGGCGTGGCAGACTGCTACCTACAGTCCAAAAGCAGCGCGTGAAAACTCCCCACAAGTTGTGCGGTCGAACTCAGAAAGGGGTAGAAGGGCTCTCGGGCTGAAGGTTCTCAACCTGCTTGCCAACGCCTGCAGTATGCTTTCGCAAATGACGCCTGGCTGCGCCGATGATTGTGGTCAGTGATTGGTTGACTCAATGCTTAGACACTCCCTTAGATGTGCTGCCTTCAGAACGCCATGGTTTCGGAGGCTGATTCCCATTTTTGTGCCCTTCTACTCGCTTTTGAGTGCCGGAGCGCACAAAATGCCTCCACAAGCGAACAAAGCTTGTCGTTGGTGTCCCACCCAACTACCAGACATGTGGTACCAGACATGGCAAAGTCTACACCAGAGTCGCATGCTGACACCTGCAGGGCCATTTTGACCACTTGCGGTACGTGTTTTGCATACATAGGACTGATATGGGCCTGGTGTCTGACGGATAATGCCACATTTTGGGCGTTACTTTTTATTACCAGGTCGAGAGAGCTGCGAGTAAGTATCAAACCCGGTGGCGTCATGACTGCACTGCAAGTACAAGGTCACACTTATAACTTGACACTTACAAGATCATGTGATCATGTGCCACCATGCAAGCACAAGCCATGCATGACCAAAGTGGCGCAGAGCGTAGTCAGGCAATTGGCCAATTTGAGGTACTTTGCGCAAAGTGGTTTCACATCTGATCCGGGAACACTCGACACTGCTCCACACACAGGCTAGGGTCGTAGACAGTCATACATATGTTAACATAATGCAATAAAGTTTTCTGTTCCTTTACAAGTCTTGGTGGATACAGACTTACCATGGGGTGCGATTCCCCTTTCAGCTAAGTAAAGTTACCCAAAAAGTCAAACGCAGTAACGTATCGGTTTCCCATTCGCGCATTTGCCCATCCTGACAACCAATGCGCGCCTGTGCTTATCCTGAAGTTGCGCATGGCCACCATTTCAGTAGGCTCTGTTTCCCCTTGAAGGATTAACCGTGTCCGGGAGCGATGACCCTGGCACGCATCGTGAACTCTTTGGGGAAGCCACAAGGCGTGACTAGCCGTGGGCGTGCTGGCAGTGTATGGCGGCTAACCCCATCAGCCTTCTATGCTGGACGTGCAGACCTTTGCTTCAAGCACAAGTCTGGAAAAGTCGGTAGGTGCAGGCGTGTTTTGCCATCCACAAATCGTGCAGTTGCACATCGGCAACGAATCGCGTGCAAAGGCAGTTGTATCAAGGACTTTAACTTGATGGCTGCAGGGCAATTCTGCAAGCCAGCCATTCGACAGCATGGCATCTCTTTGCGTCAACATCAGGTGAGCCCTGTCGCTCTTTCGCTGAGTTTGATCAGGCGGCCACCTCAGCCCTCGCCAGGTTGGCATTCAAGGCAACCTTGAAAACCCTGGAAGCCCAGTTCGCCATTTTGTGCTGCATTGGTCGAACATTGCAGGGTCTTCGTATTATTATGCGCGTGGCCGACACTACGGTCGAGAACGGCAAGGTGGGAACCAATGTGGTGCCCAATGTGGGCAGGGGCAGGATGTTGAAGTTGCAGCATGGCCAGCACAGATCTATCCTTTGACAACCTTGATCAGCTTAAAAGGCTAGTCTGTTCGGCCAGGCAGCACACACAAAAAAAGCGCATCAGAACTTTGCTGATGTGGCTCATGCTGTCACAACACAGCAAACACACCGCGTGCATGCCTTGGGCACATCATACGCTGAGAAGTGTGTCTATAATTATCGGCCAAGGCTAGCACTGCACTGAACTCTGCCAGGTGGATGATAAAGGAGCTCAGGCTGCCCTGCAAGAGGCCCTGTCAAAGGTGGCCTTGCTGGAGCAGCAGGTATCCATCATTGATGAGCTACAGGTGGGTCTTCTGGCAAGGCTCTCTGTCTGATGCCAAGTTGCCCATGCCGTTCTGCAGCGGCAACTTAGCTTTTGTAGACAGGCGTTTTGAGTGATTGATATGGCTTTTGGAGTATGGAGCATGTGTCTGGTCGCATTTGCATCGAGCATCAGTCGCCTTACATGACCGTGCTTGCATGCCTTCGCAGCTGCACATGGAGGAGCAGGACAGCTTGATTGAGGGACTGCAGGAACTGGTCGTGTCAAACAGAAAGGAGCAGGTGGGCAGTCGTTCAGATCACTGCCAGCCAGGACCAGAACTACATGCTGGCATGTCCACAGCCAGGTCGCTGTTCACACCAGAGGTGACACATTGCTCTCCAGGATCAGCCATGCAGAGACATGTGCCAGTGCAGACCAAGCGACGGTAAATGGGCCCGTGACAAGGAGAACATGTTGTACAGTATTACAGGTTGTGAGCGAGTGCCTGACGACCTTAGCTTAGTCACAGGCGCGTGTTCTGTGGTTTTGCAGGCCGATGAAAGCAGCTTGCTCAAAGTTCAGATCAATGACCTGAGGTCTGCACTGTCAGCTGCTGAGAGCCGTCTCAAGGCTCAGGCGCGTGAGCTGGAAGCTCGTGCCAAGGAGGTTGAAGAGAGAGACAGCCAGGCTATGAAGGAGGCAGTGGCGGAGATGCAGGTGCAGGTTCTGCACACATCGCATGCTGGTCTGAAACAGCTGGGATGATCCCAGCAAATCAGCCGGGGGAAACATTGGACAGGCCAAGCTCTTGTGGCCAAAAGTGCTCAAGCGCACTCGCAGGCTGTGACAGGCATACGGTGCAGGAAACAAAGATAGAGAGCATAGGCAGGGTGGTGTAAGCCCCTGTTGAGCAGGCTCTTGAACTCTTGAGTCCGCTATGACCGGCTTGCCACTTTGTGTCACACAATGTGTTTCTGTCTGCCTGACAATGTGTTTCTGTCTGCCTGACAATGTGTTGCTGTCCGCCTGACAATGTGTTGCTGTCTGCCTGACAACAGAACCGGCTTGAGGAGTCGCGTGCTCGTAACCAGGAGCTGCAGAGCTCCCTTGACGAGGCCAAGCGCAGCACCAAGGAGCAGCAGGCGCTCACAGAGGCGCTCAGTGAGCAGCTGGCGGAGGCGCAGAAGGGCAGGGCAACGGCGGAGGCTGAGCTGTCCAGGGCTAGGGCGGAAGTCCAGGTACGGATATATCCTAGCGGTAACGACCGGAAGTCGTCTGCCTGTCTTTCAACAATGGCCCTATTCTGGCATGACTACATCGCTGGACAAGTCAACACTTTCAGTACGTCAACTGTACCATAGTGATATACGTATACGCCAGCTTCACTTGTGCCCCGGCCAGCCAGGTTTGGCGTATGTTCGCACATGCATGCTCACACATGTGCATGTGCATGTGTCTTCTGAATTATTAGGAGGCCCAGTCTCGCCTGGCCAAGCAGCTGGCTGAGTATGCCGCTGTGGAGGCGGACGTGGAGAAGATGCGGCGGCAGGTCAGCAGCAGGGGCAAGGGCAGCAAGGGCTTTGGCCGCGGCGCAGGCAGTGCTGCTGCCGATGACAAGCAGATGACGTCGTTGAGACAGGCGTTGAGAGCGGCTCAGGTGAGGTGCAGGCACAAGGGTTACAGTAAGGGACAGTAAGGGTGAAACTGATGACAGGAGTTGCTTGCGGCACAGCACCTGCCTAGCCAGCTTGCTGGCAGCCAAGAACGCAGATAAGCAGGAGCAGAGAGTACCAACCAGATCAAGGGACAGGCTGCACTTGTATCTACTGGCCTGAGCAGCAGCACCTGATGCAATGTATGCCACGCAGGACGAGCTTGAAAACCTTCAGTCTCAACTTGAGGAAAAGGAGACAGCCCTGACTGAGGCTGAGTCCAAGCTCAAGGATCTCTCAAACAAGGCCGAGTCAGCGACTGAGCTGGCTCAGGCTGCAGAAGCAGCGCGCAAGAAGGCTGCAGCCCAGGAGGAAGCACGAGCAGCAGCAGAGGCAGCACGTGCACAGGTGTGTATGTTATGCCGCACTGTGAGGATATCAGATGCACGTGGGGCCATTACCCGTGGGACTGTCACCATAATCGTGAACGGACTGCGCACAACGGCCCTGCTGCCACTAGTCTCCTCTCGCATTCTTGGAATCTTGCCACTAGTTTTCCCTCACATGCACGGAATCAGTGAACACAGCACGTTCTGGTCAAGTGCTAACAACAGCTGCGATTTCCATGTAAACTGTTGACATTGGCAGGCCGTTGAGGAGGCCAACTCGTTGAAGCAGCAGCTGCAGCAGACCACTCGTCAGTTGAAGCAGGAGGTGGAGGCGGCACAGGCGCAGGCGGCTGAGGCGCGTGCGGGAGCAGAGGCCATGCGAGTGGCTGCGCTGGAGGCCGGTAGGCAATGCACACACACACACACACATGCAGCATGGACTCAGAGTGCAGCACTACTGGTGGCAGTTGGCAACAGGCTTACTGTACGGCAGCAATGGGCTGCCTGGTGTCAAGTGTCAGTCATGCAACTTCTTGCCATAGTGAACATGAGTACTGCGCACTGCTGGTGTTTGTATTCGTTGGGGCTGTAGAAGCACGGTACGGCTGCCACCGTCATCTCATCGCATGTTGACCAGCCAAACTCACGGCTCCTGGACCTAATGGGCTTTGGACCTGCATGAGCATGCGTGCTGGCATCTCGGCCGCTTGCCTCACGCCGTCAGGGCCTCTGGTGATGAACTGGCCTTTTGGAGCATGCATGCAGCACGCTCTGGCTTCTTGTCCCCATGGCCCACGCCTGGTGCTTGTCTCCCGCAGGTGAGGCTGCTGAGCGGTCGCTTGCTGAGGCCAAGGAGGCGGCAGCTGCAGCTGCAGCGGATCGTCAGGCCACTGCAGAGCTGGTGGCAGGGGCCAGTGACCCCAGAAGCAAAACGGACACGGAACAGGCGGTGGAGTCAATGTCAAAGCAACTCGCAGAGCTGCAGCTCAAGGTGGGTCCAAAAGCCAGTTTGCAGCATGCAGCATGCTGGCAAAGACGTGCGTTGGATGCGCATGCATGGCGGTCAGCATTGAAAGCAATGATGGGCCTAGAAAGCAACTGCTTTAACAGGCGTCCTTGCCAGGTCTTGGCGAGTGTGACGTGCAAGCCAAGTGCATGACATGCGTCTGCATGTTGCATTACTGGTGTGCACACGGTGTGTCGCACGTGTTCAGATTGCGAACAAGGAGGAGGCTCGTCTGGCTGCTGACAAGCGGGCGGCCGAAGCCGAGGCTAAGGCAGCAGCAAGCGCAGCAGCCCTGGCAGAAGCAACAGCTGCCATAGGCGGTGCTGAAGAGGCAGCAAAACGGGCAACAGCGCTCCAGGTCAGTCGCCAGGTCGCCATAGGACTGGCAGAGTCTAGCATGTACCTATGCCTGTATGATGATAGAGTAGCTTGTGGAAGATTCTGCCTGTATGATGATAGAGTAGCTGGTGAAAGATTCATGGGATTTTCTCTGAGCAGGTGGCATTGGACAGAACGTCAAGCTGCACTGCAAGCCACGTACCTGACTCCTGCAAGATGCACGTATGGTTTACGCTTGTGCTGTGCTGGCTGCTGGGCGTTGTTTCCTGCAGGCTGCTGAGGCTGCAGCCATTAAAGCAGCTGAGGCGGCAGCCATTGAGAAGATGGCAGTGGTGGAGGCAGCCGCTCAGGTCAAGCTGGTGGAGGCGGAGGAGGCAGCAGCTGCCAAAATTATGGAAGCACAGGTGCGAACTGCTTGGGGTGCAAGCGTTTGCATGTTTGCATGTGTCTCCACACATGTCACAACGCCACTGGCAATGTAAATAGCTGGTTTTGTGCCCATGTTGTCGTCTTTTGGAACGTCTTGTCCTGGTCAATTTGACATCCTATGAAAGCGTCTGGGATAGGCAGTTGGCATCGCCACAGCGCATAACTTTGCTTTACTCATGCCAATTGGATAGCGTACGAGCAGCTGTGTATGATTTTGTGTGCCCCTGCGCAGGCCGCCACCGCTGCCCGGCTGCAGGAGGTTCAGGCCGCCTCCGCCGCCAAGCTGGCCGAGGTGCAGGCCAGCGCCGCCATGCGCCTGCAGGAGGCACAGGCGGCGCGACAGACAGCCATAGAGGAGCTGCAGGTACGGTACAGCTTGCATGTCAGCCAACACCTGCCATCTAAGCAGTATGGCTTCAGTAGCAATGGTCGATCATCGTCTGTAGGCCGTCGCCTGCTTTGAACACGACAGTTACCTTGTGTGCACTTGCAAAAAACATAAACAAAAGGCAAACGGCTTTCTGCTTGGACAGCCTTATGCCTTGTGTGTGTGCACGTGCAGGCCAGCAGGGCGGCGTCGGAGCAGTACGCCTCGGACCTATCGCGGCTCAAGCTGCAGGTGGAGGAGCTCAAGGTGGGGGCACAGGCAGAAAGGAGGGCGGAAAATGCATAGCGCAGCTAGGTTGGTCGACGTTTGGAGCAGAGATTGGTTCGAGCAAGCAAATGGCACACAGCAATGGCACAAAACGGCAAAGCCCCGGCCATTGCAAGCTGGAAGGAGGGAGTTTAAGGGGTGGGTTTTGGACCGCTACTAGGTGTGTGTCTTCTATCACAGCCTGACAGGCTTCCTGGCACAATTACCTGCACAGGGTCATCACATGTGTGCCTTGGCTTGAGCGTTGCAGGAGTCTAGCAGGCAGCTGGCAGAGGCCGCTGGAATGGAGCAGGCACGCATGGCCAAGGAACTGTCAGAAACTCGTGAGCTGGTCAGCGCACTGGAGGAGGAGAAGAAAGAATTGGCCTCTGAGGGGAAAAAGATGAGGTCGCTCTTGAACGATCTCCAGGTGTGAAAGCGTTTCAAGGGGGATGTGTGGCAAGGCGCATGTGGTCAACAAAGCGAGCGCCACAGCGACCAGCATCTGCTGTGCAGATTCTTTACATGATTGCTCCATCGTATAGCATGAAAAAGCGCTCCCGGGTCACACACACACACACATTGCACCGGAAGCCGGGGCTAGCCAAGGGCAGCCCATGTCATGCATATACAAGCTCTGCGACCATTGCATGCCTGCCTATGCCGCACCCTCGGCCATGCCACTGTTGTTACCCTTGCCCATGCACTAGCCTCAACTCTGGCTGACTCCCTGTGTGTGCTTTACAGGCCCTTCGAGCATCCCAGGACGCAGCCCAGGCTGAGCTTGAGAGCGACCTGGGGGTGTTGCGCAGCGAGGTGGAGGCATTTGAGGAGATACGGTCAGAGCTGGGCGTGCTGGCAGACGCATTCGAGGTGCGACCGCCATAAAGCAGATGCCACCCCTTTGACAGCGTTGTCATGCAAGCTCAACACAACCTGCGAGTCCACACCACTCTTGAAGCAGAACTCACTACAGGCTGCTATGCATGCCTTTCCAACCCTTGCTGTGCCTGCTATGCGGTCCACAGTCTGCTATGCCTGCCTTTTCGAACCGCCCCTGCCGTCCTTGTCCTTGTTCCTGTTCAGTCCAAGGAGGCGGAAGCGTCCCGTCTCTCCGCCGAGCTGCTTGCTTCCCGCGACCGCGAGTCAGCCCTGGTGCGAGACCTCACCATGGCGAAGGCCACCCTGGTCAGCGTGCAGGGCATGGTCAGGGACATGCAGGCAACCAATGACGACCTACTGGTCAGGCTGGAGGCCTTGGAGGTCAACATGATGTTCAAGGTGAGAAGCAAGGGCTGTGTTGTATGGGGAACATGTTACAATAGAGGACAAACTTCCCACTGTCTGCAGTTCAAACCAGGCAAACATTTTGTTGACTGTTGATGGAGATCAAGCTGGATTTCTCTAGTCTTTTGATCATGGTTTGAGGGCTTGTGTCGGCAGTTCCCAACTGCTTTCAGTGCTTGGTTGAAGGTTTGTTGTTGAGGCTGTTGTAAACAAGATTCACTTGAGCCGTGAGCCCTGAAGGTAGCATTTGATTATCTTCAGAATGGTTGACCGTTGGTGCGTTGTGTTGCTCTTGGCGCAGGACCGGTCTTCTGCCACTGCCCAGACACGTGCCAGCCAGGCTGAGCGGCAGGCAGCAGCGTCAAGCGAGATGATGGCCGCCCTGCAGGCAGAGGTGGCGGCCAAGACAGAGGTAACAGGGGTAGCTGTGGATGAGGCCAGGGAGGTCTGCAGAAAGCAGTTTTACAGGTTGTTCTATGGCTGGTCTTGGCATGTGAAGTTCAAGCAACAGCGGCCCTTCAAGCAACAGCGGCCCTGTAAACCGGTTGTGCATCAGCCTTGCGGTGCATGGACTGGCTGTATTCCGAGTTGTCTGGCTTCCAGCCTAGGCCTCGTGCCCTTGCTGACACGGGTCTGAATTGAACTACTTTGACAGATAGTCGGATGGCCCAAGCTACTCTGCTATGATGTCATACGAGCCTCGAACAGGTCGGCCGGAATATTTTGGCACGTGGGCGAGTCCGTTGGGTGCGTTGTGGAACCATCAGCATGCGTGTCACACACACCAGATAAACCTCAACTGTGTGTGCTGGCTGACTTGAGCCTTGCTTTCCCTGGTGCTGTCTCCTGTCTGCTTGCAGAGCCTTGCCGAGGCTGCCGAGCAGCTGCGCCAGCTGCAGGTGTCGGAGGCGGAGGCAAGGGCCAGGGTGGACGTGCTGCTGGCGCAACTGGACGGCCAGCGGAGGGACTCCAACGCCAGGCAACAGGTGCGGCCCTGACAAGCCACATGCTGCAAATGCGCAGATGCGCGTCACCTGTCTTCTCCTGCCTGGAAAACATGAGAAAGCAAACAATCATTGGACTAAACAGCCTTTGTTATGGCCTGCTCCTCGCACTGTCGTGACGTGGCATGGCCTGGCCGACGTCCCTGTCTGCCGCCCGTTCCCTGCGCTGTTCAGGCTTCCGAGGCCGCTGGTTCTCAGCTGCGCGCTGCCCGCGCGGAGGTGGAGGCTCTGCGTGCGAGCGAGGAGGCACTGCAGCGCACCAGGCAGCTGCTGGTGGAGAAGGAGGCGGAGGCAGAGGTGAGAGAGGGCACAACAGGCAGGGTTGGCATGCCTTGGGGGCCGGCGCACTGATCACAGTTGCATGTCTAGAGGGGCTGGGCAGTTGAGATGGACCACGTGGACGTCTGGATGGCCATGTTGCACAGTTGCCCGTGTTACACAGGCAGCAGGAAAACACCTCGAGAAGATGGGAGACAGGGTATGCTGGGCCGGGCTGGCATGCCTAGATGGGACGCCAATTCAGATGCAATGTGTGGATGTCTGTTGCCGCTGACCCATTGAGTGCTCTGTAACTGAGCAGGCCATATGCACTCATGCCACCACTGGGAATGCTGCCACCACTGACTGTGCCGCAATTGTTACATTGAGTGCACAAGTGGCTGCTCTGCAAGCCTTCGTTTCAGATGACATACTCGCGGTGTGAGTCAATTGTTGCGCCACCTGCAGACCGCCCGCAACCAAGCGGAAGCCAGTGCGGCAGAGGCCAGCGCCCTGCAGGCCCGCATGGAGGCATCACTCAGGCAAATACAGAATCTACAGGTAAGAGGGCAAACGTCAGCACTCCCCCCTAACGTGCTGTTGCACGCAGACCTGCAAAGAGTGGCTTGATTGAGCATACGTCACCAGGCGGTGAAGCGGGGGCGGTGTTTGTGCAGGGTGAAGCTGCACAGAATGCATGAAGGCCCTAACTAAAGATGAAGGCCCTAACCCTAACCCTAACCCTAACCCTAACCCTGAAGCTTGAGGTGTGTTGTTGTTGTTGTTGTCTTTTTTACATCTGTGTCGACTCGGGCAATATGTCCCGCAACCCCAGGACAATGGAAGAACTGCAGCAAATCGGAATCCGATGCATGTGCAGGAGCTTGAGGCTCAGCGCATAGGTGAGCTGGACGAGGCCAAGGAGGTGTACACCATCCTGTCTAGGGAGGTGGAGCGCCTTAGGGACGAGCTGGAGGCCGCCAGGGGCCGGGCGGCGGCCGCCACCACGCCCACAGCGGCGGCGGCATCAGAGGACATCGCGGCCATGCGGCTGGAGCTGGAGAGGCGCTCAGCGGCACTGTCAGCTGCGCAGTCAGCAAGGGCCGCAGCCAGCCAGGAGCTGAGGCAAGCACAGGTGTGTGTGCACTATATGGGTTCAAACAAGAGTCCTGTTAGTTTTTGGCTGGTGAACGAGTGGTGCGTATATGGTTACCCTTCTAGCTGGTACTGAATGGTACCTTCAGCTTGGAAAAGCAGTCGAATGTGGCGTGCATACGGACCTCTATGAACGGATGCTACCAAGTACTGTGCAGTTGCCTGAGTATTGTCAAGCAAGAGCCAAAAGAGCTGAGGAGGCAGCCGATCGTACGACCTCCGCTCGTTCCGATAAGCAACCTCTAGCTCATGTTCATGTTCGCACACCAGACCGTAATGGTGATAGTTCTTGCCACCTGTTCATGAGCATTGCCCTAGGCTTGGACATAAGGAATTGTCACATTTCCTGGCTGGTGTTTGAGTGCTGCATTTGCTGCCTTCAGTTCGCAGTCAAGCGTGATCACGTGATGCCAAATGCTATCCCATCCCGTTACGTGCATGTACCTTGGTCCTGGCAGAGGTTGGCAATGTTTGACTTGGTGCTGTGAACGGTGACATGCAGGCAACCATTGCTGCACTCAATTCTGAGGCCGCTGGGTTGCGAGACCAGCTATCTGACGCCACAGCAGCTGTAGAGAGCGCGACAGAGGCAGTGGAAGCAGCCACCGCTGCGGCAGCGGCTGCGCAGCGCAAGCGGGGCGGGGGCGACGGGGGCGC
>QAXH01002088.1:0-15945 GCA_004335635.1 Chloromonas sp. AAM2 | reverse complement strand
GCACACACAGCCCATGTGATAGGCATGTGGCTCACCTGTGGCACTGGCACACACAGCCCATGTGATAGGCATGTGGCTCACCTGTGGCACTGGCACACACAGCTCGTCTGTTGCACAGCGGCAGAGCACACGCTCTGGGACACTGGCTGGCTCTACAGTGGAGCGGCCACGCTGTGCTGATCAAGGCGCCACAAAGCTTGGTGCCTATGCATAAAACCTGCAACCTCGTGCACTGACTGTCGCTCCGGTTGCGTGGTGTGCTGCCCAGGCTGCCATCGAGTACAACCTCAAACACCTGGAGGAGGCCAAGGAGGCGCTCACCGACATGCCGCCGAGGGCAGAGGAAGAGCTGGACCCGGTGCGAATCAGTGGTGGGGGTCCAGGGCCCAGCCAGGATGCACAATGTGAGGGTTGAGTCTTGATGTGCTCTGCGTGTGTCACGATACGCACGAATGAATGTCACAGTGTGTGGGAGTCGAACTGACCGGCAAGCTACAGCGTGCTTTGAGTCAATCAGCAAAAGCAGCTCTTCTTGAGACACATGTATGCGTTGAGGCATGTGCTTGCGTCTTGAAGCACGCATGGCACTCACAGCACACATGGCCCCTGCCCCGCGCACCTTCAGGTGTCGCTCCACAACAGCGGTTTGATCAACATGGACACAGACCCCACGGGCGGCTTCAAGAAGCTCAACTTCCTGCTGCAGAGCCCGCCCTTCCCGCCGGAAACGTTTGGAAACCTACTCCTCCTGTGAGTGTGCTCGACAGGAGTGCCAGTGTGAGCCTGTGTGCCTGCTCAGGACCGTACCATGTGCAGCACTACAAGTGCATTTGTAGATTTGGAGAGTGCCTGTTGTGTTTGCTCCCACAATACCCGGGTACCTGAAGACTGCCCGCTGCTGCCTGGCTGTCCCGTCCTGAGTCACTTGGTTTATCCCCCTCCCATCACTGCTCCAGCTACTGCAAGCCCCAGCACGCGTTTTATGACCTGGCCGCCGACGTGATTGCTGAGAACCCCCAGTACGTGGCCAAGCACCTGAGCCCGGACCTGCAGGACTTCCTGCAAGCCACCATCATGCGACAGGTGGGCAGACCACTGCCGCTGTGGGTCAAGCAGGGGGGTTAGGCTCGGCAAATACCTGTCGGCAAATACCTGTGGATCAAGCAGGGGGGGGTGGGCTCGGCAAATACCTGACGGCAAATACATGTGGGTCAAGCAGGGAGGGTAGGCTCGGTAAGTAGACAGAGGCGTTGAACCACACCCAGTCCAGCTGGCATGGCTCTATGTGAGTGTCGCCTGAATGAGGCAACTGGGTGTCAAGTGGTCGCTCGTATGGTAGTATACAGGGGATCTTGGTGGCCAAGGCACAAGTCGGACATTGCCACACACCGCTGGGCCTGGATGGTTAAGTAGTTAAGTCAGACTTCGTATGTTGCAAGTGTTCAGTTGACATGTGCGGTGCGAGTGACACACACATCTGTGTGTGGGTGGGTGTCTGCGTGCGCCGCAGGCGTCACCGGAGGAGGCGTTCCGACGGTTTGACCAGTTAGCCCAGCGGCACACAGAGCACTTACGAAAACTCACCAATCAGATACAGGTATGCAAGGACAGGCCTCCGGTCGGTTGACTGGTCAACTGCCTCAGGCTCCCTCGGGGCCCGTGACCTGCCATGCTGTGGAGTAGTGCCAACAGCTTTGGCAGCAATAAGCAGCTCGTCAGCACCTGGGCTTGTCTGCCAGGTAGCTTCAGGAGAGCTGCAGCAGGAGCTTTGGCTCACTGGACCCTGGTCCATGTTGTGTGTCGTTTGCCCCAGACCGCCCGCAGTGCGCGTGACAATGACACCATCAAGCGCGCGATAGTGGAGTACGATGAGGGGCTGGAGGCCTACATACCCGGGCTCATGGCCATGGCAAGGTGCGTGGGGCAAGTGAGTCAGTGCAGGGCTGCAGGGGGCAGTGCAGGGCTGCAGGAGACAGGGCAGGGCAAGGCCAGGCCGGGGCGGATCACAGGCGGGTGCAGCACAGTCACGGCACGCATGTGTGTTGCGTGTGCACGCGTCACAGGGAACGGTGTGCCAGTGAAGCAGACTGCTGCTTGTGAAATTTGACCGCCACAGGCAATCATATTGCTGGTTGCTAATCCTCTTCTATGCCCAAAGAGAGCTTGGCGTTTTGCACACGCAACAGCACCGGTTCCCTGCTGAACCGAATCACTGTTGTTGTATTGCTTTGCTGATTCCATGGTTGTCACGATCTGTTGCCCTGCTGTGTGTCTGCAGCATCTACTGGGACCTTGAGCACTACAGCGCGTGCGAGCGCGTGTTCCGGCAGAGCGCAGAGTTCTGCAGCGAACACCCCACATGGAAGCTCAACGTGGCGCACACATACTTCATGCAGGAAAACCATTACAAGGAGGCGATCAGGTGAAGAGGGAAGGCGAGGAAGCAACGCAGGTCACAGCCCAGGACTTGAAGGCTGGTTTGGTTACGAGTTACCAGGTGGCCGACATACAGTGGTTACATTGCTAGTGATGACATTCGTACTTTGCACCCTGCTGCCAGTCAGCTTTCTTGGCTTGATAATTGTCAGGCCCGTCATTCTTGGAGAGATGTTGCGTCTAGCTGCAGTACCGTTGGTTGCTAACCCTTGTTGCGATGATGATCATGTGGACTGAGAAGGTAAGCCGTGCATGTCCGGTCATGGCAGAAGATGGACCTGCCGCAGGCTCTGACCAGCTCGTGCGAAATGGGCGTGTCTGTGTGCGTCTGTGTTTTTACATCTGTATCGTCCCACAAGTGGAACAGAAGATGGTGGAAAGATGAAGCATACATCTGAACAAGTAGCATGTCTCGCATGGCCATGACTTGAATCAAGAAATCTGCCCAGCGCCTCCAGAGAAGCCGCGGATTGTCTGCACGGATTGTCGCATGGGCATGTCTGTGCGCCCGAGCCTTGAGAATGTGTACGGGTATGCACATTCGTGGCTCTGTGCAGGCACTACCAGCCCATCGTGATGGCCAACAAGGACTCACTCCTGGATGTCACAGCTATTGTGCTGGCCAACCTGTGTGTGTCACACATCATGACCAGTGAGGTGGGTGGGTGGCTGGGGCGGGAACCAAGGGCACAGGTGCTGCAACCGAAGCGCTGTTTGACTTTGCGCAAGCAATTGTTAACCGTGCGGCAGTGGCACCGGATGCCCCATGCCAGCATGTGACTGCTTGAGCGTCTGCTTGTTTGTGTTCAGAACGAGGAGGCCGAGGAGTTGATGCGCAAGGTGGAGAAGGAGGAGGAGCGCGCCGCGGCGGCCACCCCCGACAAGCAGTGCTTCCACCTGTGCATCATCAACATGGTCATCGGAACGCTCTACTGTGCCAAGGTGTGGGGGCAGGGGCACGACAGCATGGGGTGGCGATGATGGTGGCGAGCCAGCCGGCCAGTCAGGGGGTGTGGGGGTGCTGCAGCTGCCCTGCAGACACAGGCAGGCAGGTGAGGGAATGTGCATGTGCACAAGGAAAAAGAAATGAGGACAAGGGTGAGGGTATGCTCAATCGAAGAAAACAGGGAGAGGACAACCTTCAGCCTTCTAGTTCAGAATCCTCAGCTGTGCTCATTTCGATGTAGCTGTCGCAGCAACTATTGGGAATGCTATGTGCAAAAAACGTGGGAGCGGGACGTCTGGCCGCTTCTGAAACGCGGGATGGCCGTCCCCGCCTTTGTTCTCGTCTTCGTCGTCATGGGATCACGTCAGATGTCTCACCTCCTCCCGGGTCGGGTTCCAGTGCCTGTTGTTTTTGCTGTCTTGCAGAACAACTACGAGTTTGGCATCAGCCGGATTATCAAGGCACTAGAACCCTACGACAAGAAGCTGTCTACAGACACATGGCGAGTTATTTAAGGGGCAGGGAGCGGGGTAGGATTGCTACAGGAGATTACCCTGTCAAGGAGTGAATGCCTTCATTCTGTATGCTCAGGACACAAAAGGCTCGAGGTTAGGTTTTTCAAACATGGGCGTCGCCCAGCAGGAGGGTGGAATGCTCATGTGGGATCGCAGGAAAACCGGGACAAGGTGATGTTGGGCTACCGGTCAAGCACAAGGGCCCAGCTGTCCATGTGTCCGTGTCTGGTGCAGGTTCTACGCCAAGCGCTGCTTCTTGGCCCTGATTGAGAACCTGTCCAAGAACATGATTGTGGTCAAGGATGCCAGCTTTGATGAAATCACTGTGAGTGCAGGGCGAGGGAGGGCAAGGTGGGGGGTGAGGCGCTGCAGCCATGAATGAGTATGTGTGTGATTTCCTGTTAGTGAGAAAAACACAGATCGTTGGCCTGCTGAGATCGGCAATTTGGCAATGGCATTCTGCAAGTCAGGCCACGACATGACGCTCACCGGAGTAAAAATAGGCCCTAACCATTCCTGGGCTTGCTCAGCAGCCAACCTTGGCTGAGTGCCACCTGGGCACTCCCTGCCCTTTGTTTTGGGCTGTCTGTGTCTCCAGTGTTTGTCTGGCAAGTCGCATGCTGTTGATGCATAGCCTCTTACGCCACCAAGACCTCTCTGACAAGGGTGATCTGCTGGCACTGTCCTGGCCTCAGGCGTTCCTGGATGAAGCTGAGAAGTATGGCAAGGACATGCCTGTCAGCTTTGCAGACGGGCGGCATGAGGCGCGGACCGTTGCTGCCGAGGCGCGCATACTCAAGCGCATGTTCATGCGTCTGAGGGACTAAGATGGGATTGACTGGCCTTTGACAATTGGCATTGTCCTGGTACAGCAAGCTGTGCGTGTTTGGTCCAGCTTGAAATTGCTGCTCGGAATTATGCGGCTTCGGAGTGACACCATGATGTAGCCCCAGTGTAAACAACAGTAGCAAGTGGCAGGCTTATCCGGGCCTCTGGCTGCGGAAAAAAAAGTGCCGAGAACAGGTCGTAAGGCCGAGTCACACCTACAAGAGCGACAAGACATACAAGACATACAAGACAGTGCAACTGTTGCGCTGTGGGTCTCAAGTTAATCACGGGCTGTGATATTAAGTTAAGCACACACGCATCTGGGTACAACAGCTCTAAACTGTTGTAAGCTGTGGTGACCTGTTGTACCTATTCAAATGAGTGACATGTCATTTTTGACCAGGTGCATTTGTTAGATTGCATATTTTGAGATGGGATCAAAGTTATGAGTTATGCATGCAAACTGCCATTGCTACTCAGGCCAAACTGCAAGCCATTTCAACTTGTGGATTGGATAACCTACTTGCTCAATTGCGGCTATCGCCGACGTATGAATGCGTGATCAGCGCTCCGACGCGACGAATGGATGGCAAACCGGCATCTACACGGCGACCGCGCATCGGGCGCCTGGTGGCAACCTTGATGACTGCGATCTTATTCATGATAGCAGCTGTGGTTTGCGCATGGTTCTTCCATGTCCTGCCGCACATGGACCTTCTCAGCTCCAAGGTACCTGCCACTCCATTCAAGCATGTGAACGTTCCACCTCAAGGCTCTCCAGCACTCTGCAAACATGCGAAGCACAAGCCGCCTCTGCAATATGTTACCTAGAGGACATGTTGCAGCAACCAGGCCATCATGCTGCCAGCCCATTGGTAATCCATAGCCACCACCAGAAAGAAAGAAAGAAAGAAAGAAAGAAAGGAGACGCCGGTCGGCGTAAGTAAAGAGGCCGGGTGGGTAAGCCCAACCCCCATGCAACATATCCACCATCAAGCCACGTATCATGGGCTATAGCCTCACAAGCCACAGCCTCACACGGCACCTGAGTGTTGTGATCGTCAAACATGCGATTTGGACACACACACGCAATATCAAAACCACCTGACTGTCTCACCTCCATGCGCAGCATCTGTCGGTGGAGCCGACGAATGGGCTGACCTCCAAGCTCTATGTCGCCCCCAGCAAGACATCAGGCAGCTCAGCAATAGAACCCGGCTTGGAATCAGTGCCCAGCTTGACGTCAGGCACCACAGACAGCCATGACAACCAGCCAGCCACAGCCACTCAAACATCAGGCAGCCCACAGCCTGCGCCCGAGCCAGTGCACGAGGCGCATGCCTTCTGCCCGCCCCTCAGTCTGGAGCTGCTGCACAGGCATGCCCGGCGCAACACAGTGATGCTGACCTTCGCCTCCTTTGACGCGTTCAAGACGTATGGCCGCACATTTCTCTCACATCTCAAGGTGTGTGACCTGGGCGATGTGACCTGCGTTGGCCACCAGCTGATGGCCCCACATGCTAGTGTGACGTGGCTTGCCTCACTTATGCTGTCATGTTTGGCTTGATGTGGGGGGCTCTCGGTGGGGTTGCTGGCTTCACCCGCAAGGCGCCCCATTGAGGCATGGCTGTTGAGTCATGGCTGCCTGCTGCCCTGCCGCTCCCAGTCAGCCAACATCACGTACGGCCTCATGGCGGTGTCGGACCTGCACACCGCCCGCCTCGTGGCTCACAGCCGGGTGCCATGCTTCACAATACCGGGCGCGGCCAACCACACGGACATCCGTGAGTGGACATGGCAGCAAGCGGCACATTGTGACGTGCCCGGCACCAGCAGCATGCGTGTGAATTTGCCAGGCGGCTGTTGGTGCCCTTTTGCATGCACTGTTGTTATCACTAGCTGGGTTTCTCCATCTCCCACAATTGTGGGTGTGCTACGGCATCACATGATGCCCCAAGTGCCAGGCGTGTGATATGCCGTTGCGTTGTCTGCTACGCTCTGCACCGTCATGTAGAGCTCAAGACGTTACTTGAACTCTTTTGAACCTCCAGCAACAGGTAGTGCTGCCTGTGTGTGGTGATTGCTGTTGTGATCGCCTGGGCGGCCCGACCACCACACGCCGCACACCTTGCTCTGCTCGTTGTTGAGCACCAGTGTAGGCAGGCAGAGCAAAGCCGTGCTCTATGCAGGGCCCCAGCAGCTGCCCTGGCTCGCGCTGCCTGTGGTGCGGGCTGTGCACGACCTGGGGCTGCACGTGCTCCACTCGGCGCTGGAGGTGGTCTGGTTCAGGGACGCGCTGGGATACTTAGTGGACATGCACACGCAACCCGGTGGGTTTGGGGAGGAGAGGGGTCTGGGGGTAACCTGTCCAGTGGAGGGATGGGGGGGGGATTCCTTTGCAGTCAGGACTCGTCGCACGTCGCAGAAGACTCGGCAGTTCATCCTTTCCCCAGGTAGGGGGGGGCTATAGAAAATGACCATGGGTGAGAGTGGGTATCTCTGAACCTCTTGTACGAATGCTAACGGTGTAAGGAGCTCGAATTCAAGGTTTCAGGTCATTCTGAGATGCATGGTATTTGGGTTGCCTGGGCGTGCTCATGACACTTGGTCGGTGGGATTATTTACCCCGAGGAGGAGGGAACGGCGGAGAGATAACGCCAAGTAAGGTGCAGGCAGGGGCTCACGTTGTCTACACAGTCAGACCAAGTGGTGTCAACCGACAAGGTGGGAGAGCATACCACTAGTCGTCCACACATTGCAAAGGGTAATCTCACTGTGAAATTCTTCGTCCACACACACGTAAAAGGGAATCTCTAATGAAAATCGGATGGGAAAGTCTGCAGACTCTGGCAGTAGACAGTTCTGGCATCCTCTGCCCATGTTCCAGACCTCATCGTGTCCCTGGACTCCAGCCTGACCGCCAACCCACTCGGGGACGAGGGCCTGGAGGCGGGCGTCAGCCTCGACCACCCCGTCAACACAGGTGGGGTGTTTGTTGCCAGCGGGGTGGGGGCGCACGTGCGCCATGGAGCAGCATGGGCGCAGCACCAAGCACGCATGCGGGGTCACAGGGGTGCCATGAGGGGTATGGGCAGCGCATGGGCCCATGCTCCCTGTTTGATGGGCTGCATGGGTAAAGCGGTGGGTCATGGTTGCATGGGCAAACGTTGGGATCATGTGTAAAGCGTTGGGTGATGGCTGTGCAGGCCTGTACTTCCTTCGTGCCGGCCCGGGCGGGTCTGCGCTGTTGGCCGGGTGGCGGGCGCTCATGCCTAACGCTTCGCTCACTCAGAGCCGGAGCGAGCAGGAGGGGCTGCGCATGTACCTGCAGGAGCTGGTCAGTCAGGGGGGCAGGGGGCGCATGGGCACACTGCATGGCATGGGGGCATGGCATCATGGGACAGGATGCAACACCCCGAGCGTGTGAAAGATTGCCAATGCATGGGCGGTCCTACTGCCAGCCACAGGGGTAGTCATGGGTCAGGAGGGGCCAAGGAGAGCGACCACATGTACCTGCAAAGGTGACTTGGGAGCATGCTGCCATGCATGTACCACCCAGACTGCCGGGCTTGTGGCGGTGGTGCCGCGGTAGGCAGGCGGGAACAGGCACCCTGCCATGCCCATGTCCATGCCTGATCATGCCAGCCGTCACGCCCGCTTCTTATACAATCACAATTCAGTTGTAAACATCCAGGTCAACGAAACTTACGGTTTTATCATGCCAGTGTGTTGCCGCATGCCTGGGATCATGTGCTGCAGAAGCCTGTAGGGGAGGTTGATCGGGGTCAACGGCTGGTGCGGCTGCACGGCGGAGCCGCCACCCTGGCGCAGCTGCCCCCCTCGCTCTTCCAGGGCGGGTACAGCCACACCATCATCAAACTGCACGAGGTGGGTCAACCCCAGCCTGGCAGGGCAGGGCAGGGCAGGTGCATTCGTCATGTTTGGCAAGACGCACTGGGCACATCTTGCACTTGCTGTGCCATCCTGCCACCTCTGCACACACTGACATGCACTGCATGTGGCAGTTCACAGACTTGACTCGTGCGGTTGCCTGTGAGGGCCTGGGCGGTCTGCAGCAGGGTGATGCGGCCCTCGTCTGTGCCAGCCCTGCCCCGTGCCCCCCTCCTCCATGCAGGTGCACCGGGTCCAGCCGTACGCGCTCCATGTGACATGGGTGCATGGCCGGGACGCGGGCAAGGTGCACAGGTCAGCGGCCATGGGCTGCGCTGGCATCGGATGGGGTGCAGGCAAAAGGAGGCCCTTGCACCAACAGTCCTTACATTCGATTCATGTGTACTTCAACAGCCATTGATACAGTTGCAAAAGGGTTAGAGACTCTTGTACAAAACTCAACTAAGAATGGAGGTTGTCGTGAAAACAAAACATACTCAAGTAACGTTGACTGGCTCTCTCTCACAAGTCATGTGAACTGTTGCTTGCCGTGTTGGTCTGGCCTGACCTGTCCAATCCCTCCCATTCGCCTCTAGTAGCGCTGTGCTGGAGTACACTCCTGCTTCCAGGGCTTTGGTTCACAGCCCGTCCAGTGCTGGTGCACGTGGCTGATGCTGCTCACCACGTGCCACTGTTACAGGCTGCGTGAGCTCCAGCTGATGGATGACCTGCCCGAGTACTACCAGGAGGGGCTGTACCTCACCACGGGAATGACGCCCGTGCGGGTGAGGCTGAGGGGGTCAGGCCAGGGCAGGGACAAGGGTGGGGTGGGGGGTGGACTTGGTGGTGGGAGAGGAGGTACGACAGCAGGCATTGGGTTGAGGAAGGGAGCGGTGCACTTAGAGGTGAGACCTTGAGTTTGGGCTCTCCGTGTCCTTAGGCCGCATGCGAAAGGGTGAGCGGTGTTCGGTAGAAAGCGTCTGTAGACGCCCCCTCCTGGCTGAAGGTATTAGATACATTTGTCAGATTGAGAGAGCACTCCATGTCAGCTGGTGTCTGCAAGCTTGTGCCTGTGTGCTGTCGCTGGTGCGCTCAGACGCCCGCTGGGTTCAGCACCATGGCGGACGCATACGCACAGGCGGAGCACCACTGGAAGGTGCGGGGCGGGGCGGGCCTGCATGCATGCATGCATGCATGCAGCGCGGGGGAAAGCGTGTACGCACATGGGTGTAACAAGGTGCCATGCGCATGGGTGTGGCTGAGGGCTGGGGGCACAGGTGCAGGGTCGGCTTGGAGGGTGTGCCGTCAGGCGCAGAACCTGGGCGGGCCGCCTGCTGGCACTACTACCCACACGGAGCCACACAGTGTAGCAGCTCAGCACAGAGTGGGTCACAGTTGTTGCGTGCGTGTGATTAGGTGGGGTCGGGTGTCGGGCCTGAGCCAGGGCAGGCCTTGCTGGGAAGTGTGCGGTCATGGGGCAACCATCGCTGCACCAGCCCTGATTGCTCCCCTCCTAATCATGCGGGCTGTGTGCGTGTTGGGTAGCTGCCCATGTGGTGCTACCTAGCGGTGGTCGGCGGTGTGACTGGTAGCCTGCATTACATGGACCAGGCCGCAAATCCAAACATGCGAATCTCACTGCAGTCCTGTGTGGTGGACTGGCATCACTCGGTGCGGTATAGATACTCTGTGAAGGGACAGTCGCCATGCCATGCCAGAATGGGGGCCTTTGGAGTGCCCCTGACATGTAACAATGCAACTGGAGCACCTCCCTCAGCCCGTTGCCATGTGATGTCATGCAGGTAATGCAGCAGCAGCTGCGCGACATGTACTACGCCATTGCCATCGCCTACTGCGCCGACCGCATCCTGGTCCTGCCCCGCCTCACATGCCACTGCGTCCACAATCAGGGCGAGACGCAGCAGTGCCGCCTGCCGGGCGACACGCTCACACAGCTGCCCTTCACGTGCCCGGCAGTGAGTCGACATGTGATACACATGCATTTTTTTTTGAGCAAGTTGCTTGTCTGGTGGGGTGTTGAAGCTTGCATCGCTGCAGAAGCTTGCCTTGGCCTTTTCATAGGACGACTTTTGGAAACCAACCAGAAACGGCTCAGAAATACATGAAAAGGGGCTCAATTGACAGCTCTTGTCAAGGCTTATCTCCTGGACAGCTTGGTTGCAAATTTCGCTTGAACAATGCCTCACTCATTAAAGCCCAGCCGGCCCTAACCGCACCTCACGCCACCCATGTCACAATGGCCATGGGGGGCATGCCCAAGGTTAACTTCACTTTCAAGGTATGCACACACATCCCGCCCTGCATCCGGCTTTGGATCGCTGCTTGCGTGACGTGTGGCCTGGCGCCGCCGGCGACGCAGGCCACGCCAGCGCCGGCACCCTCTGACACCTCCGCAGCCCATACTACCGAAACCACGAGGACACTGTGGAAAATGAAGGAAGTTTTGGACAGCTCTTGACGAGCCGCATCCAGACACATCTTCTGAAGCCTCGATTTCGTTGCAATTGAGCCGTACAACAAAAAAAATACTCAACAAGCTCTAAGAAGCACCACGGGCCTTTTGGGGCAGTTTTATACCACCCTGTCAACCATCTCAGAATGACCTGACATCATGATCATGCGTACAAGTGGGTCAGAAATACCCCCTCCTTAATATGGTCATTGTCTGCCTGCACCCCTGCCTGCTGCTCCGGGTCAGAGATTGCGACCAGATTGACAAGGATTGACTGGCGACACTGTTTCTGGCCACGCTCCGCTTCGCTTTGGCATTGCATTGGCGTTGAAAGCGGGGCTAGCGACTGCGGGAGATGGCTTCTAGCAGCTGACAGCACCCATGCTGGGACCAGTTTGGTTCAACTCTGTCAATTTTAATGCCAACGACAGATGCCAAAACAAAGGCCGGTATGATATACAGTGTTTACGGTATGCTGAGCTCTTTTGTGCCTTGCTCAGGGCAGGTTCCGACGACAACTGACATCCGCTGCGTCTCTGCATATTCTGCCCACCTGAAGTGCTCCGGGCTGCGGTGAAACCCCCATCAGCAAGCAACCAGTCGCCTCTCAGAAGCCTCTGTCTTTCACTGTGTGATTTGCAAAGTATCACATGCTTCTTTTGCCCCTGTGTGCAGGACTATGTCTTTGACATGGAGAATCTGTCCACCCTGCTCGTCACCTCGAGGAGAGTGCAGGTGGGGTGAGGCGCGGGTTTGCAGGGTGGACGTAGCTGCTCGTTACATCAGCCTAGCAGCGACCGCTGCTGCACTGTGCTAGCGGACACCTTCCAACTCAATCAATTTGGCAAAAAAAAGATGGAACAGCTTGTATGCTCGTTTTGTGGGTCATGTCAGTGGGCCGCATGCTGCTCCTTGGCACATGGCATGATGTACCCTGCCTGCTCCTCATGGGGGGCATGGGGGGCATAAGGGACAGAACATAAGCGTCAAACGTTTGCTTTTTGCAACTGTCCCAGCCCCAGAGGGCCAGCAGGCTGTAGCAAGGAGAGGCAGGAGTGCCCCACTCTCAACTTGGAACCGTGTTGCCAGTGATGACATTCGTACTTTGCACCCTGCTACCAATGAACTTTCTTGGCTTAACGATTGTCAGGCGCGTAATTCTTGAAGAGATATTGTGTCTAGCTGCAGTACCGTGGGTTAAACCATGAAAAGCCATGTAATAATGATGATGATGATGATGATGATGATGATGATGATAAGAGGAAACTAAGGTCATCATAGCAGTTCGTTGGTGCTAATGTAGGAGTTACATTAGCCTAGCAGAGACCGCATAGAACTGTGCAAAGAGAGGTGCCGGTGTACCCCTAGGAGTGACGTGTCTGTACAGACATGCCGATATGTTATGACTGTGATTACACGGGCTGACGCCTCAACTGTGGTAAAGCCAGAGTGGGTTTAATACCACAGGAACTAGAGGCTCGCGCGCAGTCTGGTGCTCGATGAATGAATCTGACTGCATGCATGCATGCAGTTTCGTGAGCACAGCTGGCTCGACAATCCCAAGACACACTCAAAGTACAAGGTAACTCGGCGAACTGTTCATGTTATCCGCATGATGTCCTTGGCCTCGTGTGCATGCATGTGTGGCTGACCCACCCCGCGAGCCACTCTCCCAGCTACGCAGCTTGTGTCTGTTGTCCACGTTCGGAGTGTCATTGCCATGCCGTATCGGGTCGCACTACCCTGTTGCTGGCACTCCTTGGAGCCGCTTATCAGCTGATCCCACAGGGCATCAGACCCAAGCCAAATGAATTGCAACCCCATCACCCTGTGTTCACAACTGGTGGCCTTGTGTAGGGCAAACCGTTTCTAGTAGAAGCCGGAGCTGTCGACCACCCGGTGCACGAGGCCAGCCGACACGTGCTGCCCTCCAAGTACCATGACTTCGAGCTCGTTGGGGTGAGCGACTGACGTCCCATGTCTCAAGGCCTTCAAGGCCTGGCCTGACGTCTAGGCTCAGCCTGACGGGCTGTGTGACGTGCTGTCACCCTCTGACAGATGTCAGGCATTGCGTATAAGATGCAATCGAGTTGAATGCATACAGAAGTCCTGCTGCTACGATTCCAGTGGTGCAAAACACTTTGTCACATGGCATCGACAGCCGCAGCCGTGTTCTTCGTCCTCACCACACGCACCGCTCCAACTTCACATGGCCACAGCCTTTGAGGCACTGGAGCAGAGATAAGCTATTAGAAATACTCTGTTCAGATGGGACGAGCTGCCCCTTTCATGTCTCGTTAATTAACGACAGAGCTGAAATAAATGAAGCAGAGCCTGCTCGCCGCCTGCCTTCAACCATATATGATAAAGGCGACAATTGAGTTGCGTGACGCGCAGAACTGCCCCTTGAGCCTGTTTGTTTTGCCCTGTGCCGTCCCTTTGCTGCCCACAGGAGCTGGGGCGCCTCAAGCAGCACCCCATAATCCATGTGCCCAACCCGGAGCAGCTCTTCAAGGGCTTCACACACGGCCACATACAGCAGGAGTTCGACCGGGTGAGCGCCTGAGTGAACCCATGCATGCGGGGCTCTGCAACTTCACCATGCATCATGCCGCTCCTCAGATGCGTGCCTGCCGTATTCATTTCCTTCTGCGGTACTCATGCGCTGTACCCTCCCAAAGCTACTATGGAACTGAAAATGTCTGCAACTTGAAATACCTTTCAGACAGCGTTTGAGTCTGTGCGTCTTCTGCCTTGATAATGCTCAAATCAATGCATCAGTGTGACCTTTGATGTCCTGCAGAAGCTGGGCGAGTTGGCGTTGACCTGGTGCTGCCTGCCCAACCATGTGGTTAAGGAGCGGGGACTAACTAACGGCACGCACCCTCTCAAAGTGCAGCCGTAGACATGCCAGCACACGCCCCAGGCACACAAAAAAAGGATGTTTGCCAGTTCTGGGACAATTCTTGTGGGAGTCTTTAGTGACGATATGTCTTGTGTGTTTTGGGGTAGACAAACGATTTGGTCATCACTTACATCAGCCTAGCAGAGACCGCACTGTGTAAGGAGATTCAACACTTTTGCTGTTTCTGGCGCCACGTACATGCATGTTTTCCTTTTCAGACACTTGCATTTGGACCACCAGCTGCTTTGGCTGAATCCTGGTCTTAGACTGGATGTGGTTACACGTGCTGATGCCTAGGCGATCATAAAGCCAGCTTCTGCACAGCTTCCCAAGGGCGTCGCCGTCACTCGTTTCAAAATAAAATCACTGCGCAGTCTAGTTCACGAAACGTGAGGAAAGTAGTCCGGAGCGAGTTGCCGTTTCCGATCGGTGCGCAAATTCAGTTGTGTCAGTGTTTTGGTCCGGCCCGTCGTCTCCGGCGCCTCCGCAGCACGTCACCATGGGGCAGCGAACGGCAGCAAAAGGCATCATCATCATCATCAGCAGCAGCAGACTGGCAGTGGTTGCAATACGCACAACATTCACACTGCCCACTGAAAACAGGAACCAGAGGGTCGGACGTGCAGCATGCGCAACAGCGTCACCCAACACTGGCTGAGACCCATTAATCACTGGCAGATGGACTAGAAGCAACTGCTGACTAGACGCCATTCAGGGCTTTTGCATTCCCGATATAACAAACTTAAAGCTGTGAGACTGGGGTTTGATGGCTCGCAGAACGTTCTCATGTGCCAATCAGCAGCCATGCAAATGGCGCGCGATCGAAATTGTTTGGGTTCAGGCAACATATTTCCAACAATCATTATGTGCTATTCTCATGTGTCAGATGTGCAAAGCGTCTAAACTACTTGAAGCGTTGTTGACGAGAGCTTGAGTTCTTGTCGGTGAAGCTCCGGCTAAACTGGGACTTGCATGCCTGGCCCGTAAATCAGCAGCAGGTTAGGCCCAGCAAACCTTCAGTATGCCTTATAATCGCCTGAGCGTCAGCCCGTGTATTGCAGGCTGCAACCTCTCCAATGCGTCCAAAGGTGATAGCTACATATGTTTGAGCAGATCGCAGACGTAGCTTACGAACTGTGCGGTGACAGGGCCGACGTCGTCCTGCTGTGGCCCCTGCCCCGCTTGCCCCGCTGACAGCACACTGAACACGCGCGTGTGGCAGGCGGCCCAGCCAGAGCTCAGTGTGCGGCTCAGCAGCGCATCCACGTCACCAGACGTAGCCCCGTGCAAGCTGCGGGGCAGGAGTGCCAAAGGCGAACAGTGAGGCGTGCTGCTGACGCTGCAGACACCATGCCTGTACAGCACTGCATCGCTTCTGCATGCCTGACATAAGCTCAAACTGGACGTCTCTTTCTGAATATCACAAGCACTTGTGCCCACTATCAAATTAGTATGGTATGCAGTCCCCTGGATTCACAACATGCCAGGGTGGCGCATCAGGCATGCCGAGTATCATGCTGCATGGAGCCTGCTGAATTGTTTCAGACACCCGCTGCCTGCACGGCCTGAACACCTGGTAGTGGCGCTGGACCCACCTGTCGTGGTGTCCTGCATGCGCTGCCGCGGTCTGCTGCAGAATCTCGCCCCTGGTCATGCTCAGCCTGTGCGGCAGCCCCTGGCCGTCGTGCGATGACCTCCCGCCCGCACCCGGGGGCAGGCCACCGTTGTGCACAGGGCTGCCGGGGGCGAGGAAGGCGCTGTCCGACCCATCCCTACGCATGGAAATGAAGTCTCTAACGGTCACAAAAACGTCGCACGGAGCTATAACCAGGCTGGCACAACACACTGCGGGTTGTCGGTGGCCAGGAGAGCATTCACGTCACATACCCATGCACGTACTGGGAGGTGCATCACTCAGGATACAGCAGCGCCTGTGAACTTTCAAAATGGC